>MJUU01006082.1:42027-84553 GCA_002080025.1 Modiolus philippinarum | reverse complement strand
GAAAAACTATTACATCAGGGTTTTCGTTATCACAAACTAGTTAAAACCTTTACTAAATTTTATCATCGATATAAAGACTTAGTTCATAAATACAATGCAACCTGTAAACATCTAATCAAGGCTGGTATTTCACATCCCTTATTTTACGGTAATGTTTTACATAAGAGTAAAAAATACTTAAACTCGCCTAACAAACTTATAAAACCTTTAAATCGTCTAATTCATAAGGGTTATAATTACGGTATTGTCGTCAAGTCATTACGTATGGCCTTCTTTGGTATTAACATTGATCTTTTTTATAAGGTCTTTGCAATTTAACTAAACACATTCTAAATTTCTAAAATCTGTATTGCATGGACACGGGTTATGTATTCCGGTATATACATGAAATCATTATTCTTAACTCCTCACAGGAAGGGATCTTGCTGGAAGCTGTATACTGAGGGTACATAACTTACTTTGTCAGTTGGTGTTGGGTCTGGAGCTGGCATGTCAGTTAACTGTTAGTAGTCTCTTGTGATTTCATGTTTTGTCCGTATATTTAGTTCTTTCAGTTTCATTTTTCACAATTGACTCAGTCCTGTTGCCAACTGAATTTTACTGTTGTTACGATTGTTTTTTGATTTATCACATTGGCTGTAGGGGGAAGGTTTGGATCCAATAAAACTAGTTTAACCCCGCCGCAGCAGGTTTGCGCCTGTCCTAAGTCAGGAATTTATTAAGCCTTTGTGTGTCTTGTCCTTTTTCTAGTTAGTTTACTTTATGTCTGTAGGAGTCTAGGATGATGTTTATTTCGCTGGACTTGATTGCACTTTGTTCAGGGGCCGACTCCGACCTGCCGTTGGGTGTGGGGTTTTCTCACCGTTCATTGAAGATCTTATGGTGGCTTTGAGTTGTTATTACTCCCCTTTGGGTCGTTGTCTCTTTGACACATTCCCCGTTTCCCTTCTTTTTTCTATTTGTTACCTTTCAACCGGCTCACTTATTTTTGATTAAATTTATGTTATCCTTTTTATCCCCTTGAAAGTTTTATGACGGACATAATGTTTGATTTTTCTTAAATGCTATTTACAACGTCAGTCATATATATTCTATATAATAAGTTTATCATGTGCCTGGAAACTATCTGTTTGATTAAATGTTTAAATTCTGTTAGAATTATTTAAATTACAGAAGCCGTTAAAGTGGACAGTTATTGCCATTTTAGAAATAGCGACCCAAAATAGCAATCAAAACACCTAGTTTTGTAATTTGCCATTTTTAATATTTTGGTTGCTAAATGTAAAGTCATTACTCATTGGGATTATAGGACTACCGATTGTCAGTTCCCTGTGTTTGGTTGTTGAATCCTTTACCTATGGCGACTACCGATTAGCAGTAATTTTCACGGTTGTAAAATGTTCATTATCCAATGAGCGGTATCATTGCTAAGGTCAACCAAGAGGCAAAACTTTTACATAATCGAAATCAATATTTTCAACCGGTTTTAAAAAAGGAAAGACTGTCAAACGGAAAGAAGTGACAATTTTTATATAATGTTGTCTTTCGGAAAACCGCAAATGTAAGCTTGGGTTGTAAACTTTGATTTTAGATCACTATAAGTTTGGCCACTTGGTTGACCTTAGCAATAATGTTTAACGGTTATGATTAATTTTTGTGAATAAAAATTTTTGTAAAGAACAAAAGTTAACAGATATAGGAAATTTAATTTCGTGCTTACATAAACCTCTTAAATATAGCGAAACTTGCCCGCTATGCGACATACTGATTCGAAGCAACAACCAGCTTCGACTGAGTAGTAGGCAATATCGCTGTTTACTACTGGTTGGGTTACGATTAACAATGAGAGAAATAGGAGTAAAAGGGCATGAGACAAAGTCCCTAGCAATGTTCTTTATTTGGCATTCTAAATGTCGAATAACGCTACATCCATGTTTATGTTTACGCAAAGACGCGTGGTCTACAAAAAAAAAACAGAAACTTAACTTACAAATGCTGAAGACATGCACAACATATAAACAGGACGAGCATCGTGTCAAGTGCATAAAAATAGTGAGATGTATATGGACACTAAATACGGTGTACTTGTCCTTGAGAGAATTTCTCATTTGAATGCACAATTTTGGCATTTATTTTTTTGCAATTCCGATTAGCCGTTTATACCGCCCTCGTCTCACGATTTTATTTTGCCATTTTTTTTACAATTGACTTGATGATTTCTTTGTTGTTGATTGTTTGTTGTGTCTGTTTTGTCAGGCAACGGATGACAGCGATTGTTAGAACATTCTGACAGTACAGTTCATTAGGTATACTGATGATCCTGGGGTATAAGACGTATTTAATTTACTATGAGGTATGAGTAAAGCAAACGGTTGAAGGCAACATGGTGACTTAAATATGAAGAACAACAATAAAAGCATTGTTATATTGCTTCGTTTACCATGCATGCGTAGAGACATTGTCTCGTGTATCAAATAAGTTTACTATTTTACAGCCAGACATGAAAGGCATATAACACCCTGCTAGCCCTGCCTTAATATCTTTTATTTGTGTATTGTAACCGGGGTTATAATCACAGAACCACTTATTTCACTGAACCCAAAATCGAAATTGAACTAATAACTCTGAACCCAAAATTACCCACAAACTGACTTTTTAAGTAAAAATGTCGGGTACCTTTTGAATGCAGGTGGACTAATGGAACCATACACAACTTAAGATTACACTCAAAAATTCTTTTTGAAAGTATAATAATTCACCATTGACGCAACCTTAAAAGGTGCTAAGTATAACAAACATGACTTATTTATTTTTTTTGGCGTTACATGGTATACAAAGTCAAACCAACATCTAAACAACACTGAAACCAATCATGCATGATTTTGTTTCCCTTTTATATTGCAGATTTGAAAACAAGTCAAAAAGGACAACTTTAGAGAAGATTTTGATTGTAATCGTTTGTATTTCTATTTTGGCGATTATTGCATTAATAATTGCAGTTGCTGTTGTAAGTAACAGTAAGTAAATATTTCTAAATATATTATTATTTGTTTATCCTTCATGTTCTAATGACATGCAAGAGTTGGAAACACCAGCCAGCAGCCATAGGCAACATATTTTGAGTAGGGCAGGCTAATATTTTTTTTTATGGAAATTTATATTCATAATTGGCAACAATTTGAGACGAGTATCCTAACCTGGATATACTACATATGGTCACCTACAAAAATGAATTTTCATTGATTTAAGTGACTGTTGGAGAGGTAAAATAATAGTATATGAAAACTTCAACTTAGAACCAAGCGCCACTGTGGGTAGGCACTTTCGCCATTCATATCTCTAATTCTAACCATGTTGGGGCTCATATTACATCCCCCACATACACACACAAGAAAAGAAAGAAGTAAACTAAGTTATGCACTGAATACTATGTATATGGGTCGATCCAATGGAAGTGATTGTTATATAATTATACAGAACGGAACATTGTATTTCTCCGTACAGGTTTCTTCAATTAGACTAAACATGCTGAGCTATCCGCATTATGCTGTTCTGGTAATTTGGTGATTTGTTCAGTTTTGGTAATTTGGTGATTTGTTCAGTTTTGGTAATTTGGTGATTTGTTCAGTTTTGTTCAATTTGATTCAAAATTTGGAGAAAATATGTAAAACTATGCATTTTCTCATATGATTCAATGTTTAACTGTGACAAAGGTCATGACAAAACTGAATAGAATTGAGCAAAGTTTGTACAGGACATTCAATAAACCTTTGCTAAATACAAGTGGATTCAAATGTGAAAAGCTACTATGCGGGCATTTGGATACGGCATTGGACAGATAATGGGCAAGTAGTAAGAAAAACTCACAGTAGTTCTGTTGGGTCAACTTATTTGATTATATGGCTTAGCTCTAATCATAATCTTTGCCGTATTGAGAGAAGTGCTGGTATTTTGATTGCACCATTTCGTGTGAAGTAAAAACAATGGAACTTATGTGCTAGATTTGCTTGCCAAATACAAGGTATTAATCATCATTATTGATGTGTTTATATACAAAACAAAAATAGTTAGTTTGACTTAGAAACCTAGTTTACTTATATAACGAAGACAAACAAACCATTTTCTTTTCTACAGAATCTTCAGACGATAGTACACATGTATGTACATCTACAGATTGCACGGTAGCAGGTGAGAACATGACATTGTTTACATTTTTCGTTATAGTAGTATATCATCAATTTCATTAAAACAAATTATTCTCTGGATTCATTGATGATATGTAGGAAGCATCGTTATTAAGGCCATATATACATGAATTCATATAACTTCTACAACGAAATTTGATTCAAACTTAACACTTATCTACCAACAATGGTTATGTCACTCTCTTGCAACTTTGTTCAAAGATATCATGCTCGAAAAATTTTCATTTATTATCAAAATAATCTCATTGCCGCAAAAAATATTTCGTTTCACACTGTTGATCTCCGGCAAACATATTTTTCATAGTTCAAAATAAAAACCTTTCCGGGGGAGCCGAGCATTACATATGTAAAACTATGCATTGTGCTCTTACTTAAATTGTTATTCGCCAATAACCTTTATCAATTAAACCTATCTATACAAAGTTTCAAATGCACGACCCTAGAATATCCTTTCTAGAGGGAATAACAAGTTAAACCTCCAATTTATGAAATTTCCATAAATATGAAGTAAACTAGAGGCTCTCAAGAGCTTGTATAGCTCACCTGGTCCATGTCAGATATGGACAGCCCAAATAACCATAATATTTAAGGTATTTAAGGGACCATTTTCATGGCCCAATGTTTAACTTTATTTTCCTTTGGCAGCGATCTTAGATCTTATATGGACTTACCAAAAATATTTTTTCAAAGAATGATTCCAATAGAAAAAGCAGTTTCAGATGAGAAGATCCTTAAATGTGTAGGGTTCAATGTTAAAAACTAAAATTCTTATTGGCGTCCATCTAATTTGATGAGGCAAAGACATCCTGAACCCATTTTTAAAAAGGAATCACATAAGGTATACTGTGATCAAGTTTGGTTCTCATTGGCCCTTTGGCTACAAAGGAGATCTTTGAATGCGTTTCTATGTGGTTCAATGTTAAGATATGTTCACCACTGGCGACCATTTTAGATATGACACGGACTTGCCACACATACTTTTCAAAGACGACTATCTAAGGATAGTTATGACCAAGTTAAGTTTCAATGGCCAAGCAGTTTCAGAGAAAAACATCTTTGAATGTGTTTTCCAACAAAGTCCGATACTAATTAAAGTTCCAAGCTGGCGGCAATCTTGGATGAGGTGCAGATACAATTTTTAAAGAGGATTAAACAAGGACGATAGTGGCCAAGTTTGATTTTCAATTGGCTTATTGGTTTTAGAGAAAAAGGTTTTTGAATGCTTTTTTTTACAAATAGGAGTCTATGTTTAACAAAAGTCCTTATTGATGATAATCTTGGATGATATACAGACTTTCTGGACATATTTTTAAAACAGACAGACTATTGTGACTAATTTTGGTTCAAATAAGCTTTGTAGCTCCAGAGGTGAGAATTTTGAAGTTTTCCCATTCGATCCAATTTTAAGCTATTTTCGCAGCTGGCGACCATCTTGGATCTGATGCGAACTCGGCACTCCTTGACCCATCTTTCAAAATTACATTTTGTCCGTTTTTCTTTTTTTAAAGATTGTGGTCTTGGAGTTAGTAGTCTACCTGTATTGATCTTATGCGTATGTTCATCATACTATATGGAAACGGTTCAGAGAAAAGGGGGGTTTTGGTACGATCACATGCCACAATCTACCAGGGAACTGCACAAGAAAAACAATAAAATGACAAAGGAGAAACATAGAAAACGATATGAACTTATATGAAGATATAAGATCTTTGATTGCAACTTTCTATAAGGTCCAATATGCTAAACCATGTTCCTAGCTGGCATCCATCTTCGATAGGCCAACCAATTGCCGAATATATTTTTAAAATGGAGACCTCAAAATAACTATTGTGACTTAGATAGTTCCAATAGTCCAAGTATTCTCAGAGAAAATCATGGAATGTGTTTTCCCTTTAACTGAGTCTCCAACTGGCAGCCGTCTTGCATGAGGTGCCGGCAAGTCAGACAACTTACATCATGAAAATAAAATGTAGTCCTTGACCTGCTGAGCATTTCTGCATTTTAAATTTATCCTTATCCGTCAAGAAATGCTATGGCCATAACCATAACATCATTGAAAGATATGACGTGTCAGTATCCAAAATGAAAGTGGACTTTTTCAGCTAGATTCACGTCTTCCTGGATTTGACTACCGACTTTGACATTTTCTCGGATTGAATCACTCACAGTGTGACGGGTGCTGTTAACAGAGCAGGACATGCTAACCTTTCCGGAGCACCTGATCTCACTCTCAGTTTCACTGGAGTTCACACTGTGAGTGCCTTTGTTTCGAATGTTGTAATTTCTATTTCTGTGCTTTGTATCTGTCTAACGTCATTGTTTTCTGTGTCTAACGTCATTGTTTTCTATGTTCTCCTTTTGGCCGTGTCTTTGGAATTCGATTTTTGTAAATTTTACTCCTTTGTTCCTTCGGTATTCTACTGCCGTTGTTATATCCCAAATGGCTTTTCCAAAATAAGATAAAGCGTATAAAATTACTAACATTTAAGCGATAAATGGTAATAACTCTAATAAAATGTCCAGGTCGAAGGATTAGACAAGCTTAACCTTCTGTCTAATTTAAAGTTGATTTGATATTAAAAAATATTAAAATTTTAAAGAAAAATTCTTTAAAACGGGAAATGACTCCAAAACTATTTATTACATTTTCTTCAAAGGCGCTTGATAGGTAGATTTTCTTATGCCTATCATTTTTACTGAGTCAGATGTTTTGATTATCACTACTGCAGAAGAAACCATTAACAGTATTATAACCGTTTGTTTTTTTTTATAGTTTACCCCTGTGTGCTATTTTCATTAACGGCAGCCATGTTGTTGGGTCGTCGGGCTTGAATACTATTTTGAATCTAGATACTCTAGTTATTCTTCGGGCCAAGTTTAATTTAGATTGGCCCAGTAGTTTCGAAAAGAAAATTTACAACGGACGGAAGACGGACGACGGGAATGGTTACTTTGACAATTCAAGTGAGCTAAAAACTAATCTATAGCACCATACATTGAGCTAAGCGTGCTGTTGGGTTTCAAAAGGGCATTTGGTCGGAGAAGGTTGAAAAATCCACTGGTTCAAATCTGCAGCTCAAATTTTAAAATATATGAACAGATTTGTGATTACAAGGTTGGTTCATTGAGATATCCTTATATATTGATAATCTACAGTTGATGACAGATGATGCGTCAATAAAGTAAACACATTTTGAATGCATATGTGCAGAAAACAGAAAAATATGATTTGTTTGATCAGGTGTCCCATGTTTTATATTCCTATAGTAATCCCAGTACGGAACGACTGAAATAACACTTGAAATAATACTATAATAAAATCAAACACTGTGTAGATAACACACAGAAATGCCGGCTACTTCTAGAAAAATATTGTCCATTGAGCATACATGTGTATTCAACAGACAATGATACAAGTATAATGAAAACTAGAAACAGATAAGATACCTTCCGCTTAAAACAAATTGATAATTATTATTACTGAATTTCAAATGTACATGGCGACAAGTAATTAGGATAACTAATTCTTCTGTCACTTACATAATAGTTATTATTATTGTTTAAAAATATAATAAAGATAATTTCTAATTCGACAAAGTACTGAGAGCTACCAGATATAAATAATTTCAAAGGAAATACAAATATATGAATCTAATTATTTAATCAATTATGAATTATGATATACAACTTCTGTTCGAAGACTTCCATCAGATTTTGGATGAAACAGGTAACAGCCCGCAATCTCTTACTAGCTGTGGTAGAATTTAGATAATAAAACCGATCAATTGCCATTAACGTGTGGTGTGAACCACAGATAATTGAGGACAGGACCCTTTATTGGGCCTCTATAATCCCTCTAGCCTTTATCATATTTTCTCCATTTTTCAGTATTTGTCATTTATTTGTGCTATTCTGTACTGATATAACACATTGTTATCGCCAATTTCCTATTTTACTTTCAATATGCCTATCAACTTCTAGAAGCGAAGTGAGTCGAAAGTAAAATAGAAAAATAAAACGGGGAGGGGCTTTAGGGACCCATACAGGGTCTTGAACTGATTTATGGAAATTCATCTAATGTGTACTGCCAACATTGATTTTCAGTACTAGAAATAACTGCAAATTCATGTACTGAAGAATAGCTGTCATTTTTCAGTTCTGAAATTTTACTGTAATTTTCGGTACTAGAAAATCACGTATTTTCAGATCTGAAAAAAGACTGTAACTTTTAATACTGAAAATAAATGAGTAGGAAATGTACTAAGTTTCTATATAGTACCATATAGAGTTTCGTTAAAAGTACTTGAAAAAGGCAGGTAAATTATTGGTAATGTACAAGGCTTGACGATCAGGCATGCATTGAATGAAAACGAATACAAGTACCCCAATATTGACAGGTATATTCGATAATTTTGCGGTCATTTCGAAGCAAGTATTGAAGATATGAAATAAAAGTGTTCTTCCACGTCGTTGTTATTTTGTATAGTTACATGTATTGTAATTAAGCACTCATTTGTCATGCAGAAATAGTATGAGATAATTTTCTGTGCCTCTTTTTAAATATATCGTAAATATATTATAAATATTATATCATATACATATCATAATTTTTAAAAGAATATTTTTGTAGCCGCAAGACTATCTGAAGCTTTGGACGAATCCATTGATCCTTGTGACAACTTTTATGATTTTGCTTGTGGTACCTGGAGGAAGAAAACAGTAATACCAGAAGATAGATCCAGTATTGATAGCTTTGGTATTCTAAGAGATGAAGTTGAAGTTACTCTTAAATGTGAGGGCTAAGTTTATTGCCATGACTTGGATGTTGTGATGACTTCGAAAATAATTTGATTTAGGATTTAGTTTTGTTGTTTCAATTACTAGATCCATGCATAATTGTGGATAATTATTGTGGTAGAAAACCTGATAATTGCTTAAATTTTGCACATAATATCTCTTTGAAAGAATCACAACGGATCATATTTATTTCCATAAATAAATATTTACCATGACAGTACTGAAAAGTTGAAACTAAAAACCTGTGTTAATCGGCATATTGTCACCTTTGATGTCTTAAAAGTGCAACTATGATTTGATGGCTATTGCTCCAGTAGATGTTGAAGGCTTTCGTGTAAAAATCTACGTCATTGTCCTGTTGTCAACATTAGATTTCTATATTATATATAGACGAGAGGCCTATTACTGCCAAGCTGGTAACGAGAGAAAACTTGACATTTAAATTATTTAAATGGCAGAAAAAATATAAGTTAGGTAGAACAAAAAACAACATAAAGAAATCTAGCGAACAAAAAAATCAATAGCAACATGATTTGGTTTTTGGGGTATCAGCAATATAGAATTTGGCGGGAAACTGCACACTTCTTGATTAGTGTTCAGGTTAAAACCAGTGCCTCCTCCAATGCCTGAAAATTACAATTACATACCGAAATCCACATGGTAACTGCACAAAAAACACAACGAAAGACAAAAACAAAATCCGGACTTGGATGACTTCATGTCACATTTATGCTTGAGCACACTTGCATGATTAATTACAGATCTGCTAGAAGACGACGAAGATTCAAATAATGGTCCTCAAGCAGTAAAAAAAGTGAAAGATCTATATAAATCATGCATGAATGAAGGTAAGAGTTCCAATCACCGTGTAAGAATACATTTGAATTTGAAAAGTACCGTTCATGTAAATTAAAATGTCAAAAATCAAATTGATCAATCATTTCTTAAGCACATCAAAATCAAAAGTTGCTCTGGGATTCTTTGGTTGTCCTGAAAAATGATGGTATTTGAAAGGAAACACCTTTAATATATTGTAAAGTCTATATGAAAACAATATCTACAAAGCAAATAGGCATGGTATTTGTATTTTGGAACAATGTTTCTTACAGAAAGTTACATAATAGCTTCAATATGTAGCAACAATAAAATATTTAATTCTTTCATCTTATTCCATAACCAACAACGACATGTGATTTATGATCCTCTAAATGTATTGATTTGTTCTGCACACTGAAGTTGTCGAAATGGTTATGTGAAAAAGCTTAATTTACAGTGACTTCGGTATTTTGATATTTATTGATAATTGGGGACCAGCTGCTAAACAAGCTCAGTTCAACATTGCGGTATTTCTCAAACGCCTATAAAGTATCACACATAAACTAGACATATTTTTGTTTTTACCATCAATAGGTCTATCATATGTAGCCAATGAAATCTGTTCTTCTTAACGATAAGGCGGTTTAATGTTTTTGGTACAATGAAAATGATTTACTTTTGGATAAAATCACACGTCTTTTAATGATTAATTCAATTGGTAATATTGTATGTTTTTGCTTGATTTGTTCAGAACTAATAGAGACAAAGGGACCAGCTGTGCTGACGGATTTGATGCGTGAACTTGGTGGCTGGCCAATGCTTGGCAATTTTTATGGAGTGGAATGGAATCACGCTGAATTCAATCTTACCAATCTAATTTTAAGTCTTCTTAAATATAACAACCGCGTTCTTATGGATTTATATTCATACACAGACAATAAGAATACATCTGTCCGTATTCTCTATGTAAGTTAACCTTGGACTTGAATTTTATGTTATTTCTAGATTATTCGGAAAAAAGTCAGTTTTAATATAAATACATTATTATATCCCCGCTTGAAAAGTGGTGGTATATAGTGATGGGGTTATCCGTCCGTCCGTCCGTCACACCTGAGGGTACCCATCTCTTATCGGCTACTCCTCCTGAACCAGGGAAAAGCTTTTCATGAAACTTTAACACAGTCTTTATAAGATAATGAAGATGTGAACATCTTATGTCAGAATTTGATTTGATTGATTTTTGGGGTTTCCCATAGCAAAATATGGACTTAGCCATTACATTACTAGTGGGTACTCATCTCGTCTTCGGTACTCCTCCTGAACCACTGAATAGATTTTCATGAAACGTGAACACAGTCTTTATGATATAATGTAGATGTGCACTCCTATTTCAGAATTTGATTTGGGGGTGTTCCCATTGCAAAACATAGACTTGGCCATTACATTACAAGTGGGTTCCCATCTTTTATCAGCTACTCCTCCTGATCCACCGAATAGATTTTCATGAAACTTTAAAAAAACAGTCTTCATGACATAATGTAAGTGTGCGCCTCTTATTTCAGAATTTGATTTGATTGATTTTTTGGGTTTCCCATAGCAAAACATGGGTTTGGTCATTACTTTACATGTGGGTACCCATCTCTTATCCGCTACTTCTCCTGAATCACAGAATAGATTTTTATGTAACATTAACACAGTCTTTATGGTATAATGTAGATGTGCACCTCCTATTTCAGAATTTAA
The DNA here is from genome assembly GCA_002080025.1 of Modiolus philippinarum. NCBI lineage: Eukaryota > Metazoa > Mollusca > Bivalvia > Mytilida > Modiolidae > Modiolus > Modiolus philippinarum. Next base: position 72,992 of record MJUU01006082.1, on the reverse strand, counting down.
TTGGATTGATTTTTAATTTCTGGAATGAAATAGGGGGCGCGGGGGTATTAATTAGCAAGCTTTGCTCACAGTTTTTCTAGTTTGTTTTTGACACCTTTAGTTAGTTTCTTGGGTCACAAATGTCCAATTTTATCAACTACTAAAGATGATAACAAAACAGGAAACAGCTGTAATGTTAGCTGTAATGAAAAATCTCAGCCAACTCAAGGAGTCTAAACCTCCTGGTAATTGTACTGAAAAATGGTCGCATTACTGACGAGCAAGGAAAGAAATCGGCAACAATCAACAGCGAGAGGCCAGTATACGTTTAAATTTTTAGGTCATTAGAACTCACAGCTAATTTAACAGATTCGTATATGTTTTCTGGATTTTGACAGCTGTATGTTGTAAAATATTATCCCGAGAGCCGGAATATAAATCAAGCTTAATATTCTGGCGAGCGGGATGACATTTTACGATATACCAGCTTTCAAAATACAGATAACTTGTTTATGGTCTTGTATTTCCTATTTCTTTAGTGTACTTAATATATAAGCTTTGTTTCAAATTCTAACAAAGTTGCGCGGGAAATGGCAATTCTTCTTTCACTGCAAGCTATTATAAAATGAAAATTTTACGACCGCACAATATTTTTTGTCAGTCAACGTTATTAAATTTAGAAATGTTTTGATCGAAGCAGGTTAGCAACTCGAAATAAAACCGAATTTTCATTGCAGCACCTCTATGCTCTTAACACTTTTTTCCGCGTTCCTTGGCACTTTAATGATGTCATAATGTAAAAAAACATGGCTGCTCTGCCGAAGGTATCAGCGACATAGTTTCCGTAGTTTTGCTATCGTTTTGTTTGTATTTTTGTTCATTGTTGACTATAATCTGAATACAAAATTAAAAAGGGAAAATGTAAAAGATGCTACATGTAATCAGATTTATATCTTGTGTAACAAATAAAAAAGATATTGCTTGCCAAACGTGTCCAAACGTTTGGAGAGTCCCATGATAACTCCAGCTTCTTGATACGTTCAGGTCAACCAGATACGGTTTTTGCGGAAGTACTCTGCAGCGTTAGATAGGCATAGGGAAAGACGATAAAAGCAGAATATCCTGTCCATATCCAACATTCATAAAGAATGGGTTACGTCCTTGCAGTTTTTCTGGATTTTTTAATTACTAGTTTCTGGCATTTTTTGGCAACAACTACATATAAAGGAGGTTGATAAATGCCTTAGTTATAAGCTGTTTGCGAGCCAACCCAAATTTCGACATAAAAAAATCATATATTGTATAAAAAGGTAAATGTATTCACTAATTTTTGAAATGTAAAATATGAGATTAAACAAGCAAGTTAATTTTCATTTAGGCTTTCAAGTGTGGAACACGTGAAGTTGAGATATATACATCTCGTAATTAAGATGGAGAACGTCTCCTTCAAGAAAAATGAAAATTAGTAATGGCGAATTGAAAATCATCCCTTTTATCTTATTTTATATTCAATGAAGATATTATTAGACATATATGCTACAAATTCAACTCATTACTAAATAGTATGGTCATCATGCCGAACATCAAGATTATATTTTCAATTTTAGTTGGACCAGGCAGATTATGGTATGCCAGGAAGAAAATATTACCAAGCACCACGAAATGATAGCATGATTATGGCATATGAAAATCTGGGGAAATCAATAGCCATAGAGCTTGGGGCTGATCCAGATACAGCTGCGGAAGATATGCGGAAAGTCGTTGATTTAGAGATAGACATAGCAAATGTAAGAACATCCTAAAATTATTAATACACAAATGAAAAATCTACTAAACTATAGGTTATTTATTGGCAAACATTTGATCTCAGCTATATGATTAGAGTAATATCTTTAACTTCCCAATTGTGAAATTTCAATATACCTTCTAAAGTGATTTAAAACGCCTCTTAAAGTCTTACCTTGTATTGTTTGAGGGTTAGAGAAGTAACACGTACCATGTATTTTTAGCTGATTTTGTCTAAGGGTTAGAAAACTACATCAACCAATCTACTATCAAACCTATCTTTCAAAAACATATTTGCCTCACTGACCATGTGATGATGTGGACAGAGCCGGACATGCTCAACCGATGTCACTCTTGGTGTACTGTGAGTGTCTGTTTTGAATGCTGTGTTATTGTTTCTGCATTTCGTAGCAGTCTAATGTCATTGTTTTGTGTTCTCGTTTGAGTTGTGTCTCTGGAATTTGATTTTTGTAATTACCAATCTTTGTTTCCACGCTATTCTGCTTCATTTTTTGATACTGATAGATGTCTACAATTGGTGTACACAAAAATATTTAAGAGGATTTCATTGAATTTTTATACGAATATATACTCTTTGACGAGTGCAATTCCTGTGATTTTTTTAAATGATTATTTCCAAAGATGATTCTGTTAAGACATTGATGATGTCTGAAATTTTCTTTTTTTTTGTTTAATTGTGCCCTAGATACAGCAAAGGTATAAAAGACATTTGGTATAAAAGACATTTTTTATTTCAGATATCTGTTCCAGATGAAGACCGTCGTGACAGTAATAAACTATACAACAAAATGATGCTTTATGAACTACCTAAAAACTTCACAACTGCAAATGTAAGTCAAGAACATAATTATGTCGAAGTATATGTAAAATTTATGGTTTTAGACTTACTTTGAAGTTCTAATTGTTAGAGTCTATTTCCATTTTCTATTTTTCTTTTAATTGCTTAATAACACAATATAAATGCTACTTAAATACAATATCGTCATTTGTTGTTACTTCTATAAAAATAATCATCAATAATTTATTAGTAATATATATCAATCTAAGTAGTCTTAGGTTCAGTTTAAAATATAGCAGCTTAACAATTGTCTGGCACTTGAGAAAACATCTGTAACAATAGTTAAAAGGTTATTGACTTCCGAACGAATGTCTTAGTACAATCTAAATTACGTCCACTTTCAGCGCTTTCCAATGCTTGTTGAAAAAAGTACTATATCAAATGGAGTAGGTATCAAGAGATATATTGGTACTCGTCTACAAAACGGCATATAAACTTGGTTTATAAGTACTCAAGTGCTGGTAAAAATGTAGGCCTTCGAATAAAAAATAATCTGTTATTAATATATTGAAGTATTTACTGGAATGAAACCACAATCAGGCGTTGTCATGACACTGTTCAATATTTTTCAATGATATTAGAAATGAAGGGATATGGAGTAAATGTAGATTAGACAAAGCATCTTCAAAGACATGGTTAAACAAAGCAATGGAACAACGCTTTTTATTAGTGTTCTTCAAGTGTTTGTTTTTTTTTCTCTTTCAAAAGCTCAATTTAATGAAACAAATTATCATAATAAATATAAATACCAAAATACCGACGTTACTGTGAATTTTATTTTTCGACAACTTGTTTCTCTTCAGTGCAGGTAGAATCAAAGCATTTTGAAATCTATAAACCGAAATATGTATAGTTGAAAGAGCACAAATACTTAAAAGCTCTGAAAGGAAAGCTAAAATCAGCTAAGGACAGAGCTATGCAAGAGGGAGATACTCCTTAGATTTTAACAAATTTTTTTAAATTTAGATATTAAAAGTTTTCAAATAAAATCGATTTTCGGCTCAGCACCAGGTTGGTGAATACCCTCAGGGACTAACAGTCCACCAGCGGTGACATCGGCCCAGTGGTAATAAATAACAAAATAACTACTTTACTGTAAATTTTATTTCTGCATATGCGCATTTGGACAACTTATGTCTCTTCAGTGCAGCTAGAATCAAAGTATTTGGGAATCCATAAACCAAAATATTAAATTTATATTAATTAAAATGAATCTGTCTGCACTGTAAGAGCTTCAATTTTGTGCAGTTTTGTTAAAGAACTGAATAAAATATGTAAAACAAAAGCGTGATGGTGGCAATGGGGACCTTTATTTGAACAATTCCTTACGCGAGATCTGCAAGACATAAGCCCCTTTAGATCGTTCAAATTTGTTCGGCGATTTTTTAAAGATGTAGTTAGGCTAGGATTTCGAGTATATGGAGTAACCTTAGATCTATGGGGTTTTAGTCAAGTCAAATAGCGCCTTTAACCACGCTTTTTATACATGAAATAACCCAAAACAAGATTCAAAGCGCATTTTTTTAAAAAATTATTTGTTCCACCAATATTCTTCTGATTTATGGTTTCGATTTAAAATAGTTCTCTCTCTAAAAATTTCCCTTACTACATAATTAGAGTGTACAAAAGACAAACATAATCAAGCATATAAACAGCCATTGTTTCAAAATAAATATTTTATTGTTACTTAGATACCATTCAATTGGATTGACTATGTACAAGGGGCATTAGGAGCAGAGCTAGTTGGTATTGACATTCCAATAGATGAACCCATTGTTGTACGAGCACCATTATACTTTGAAAGACTTTTTGACACTCTTTCAAAATATGATAATAGGTAAGACTTATATGGGTATATATATATTTTATCATGTATTGGTAAAAGGCCACCGTAGAATAATGTATGTTTTGCGCTAAACTGAAGATCCACTTCAAATTGATCAAGACAGAGAAAAAACGACCATGAAATAGTTTGTCCGATTTAGATGCGAATTAAATACTATATAAAATTTTCACATTATCGATTTTATAGGGTTTGGTTTCTCAATCGAGTCAATAGATCGTACATTATTGCGGCCAGCGTTGTACCCACGTTTTGTACTGTTCTTTATTTCTGTCAATTAACCTTTCTTCCACACCACTGACATATCGTCACCTCAATTGAATATCGGACTGCTCCCTGTTTTGTTCATTGTGTTTTTTATATGCTTAGATTGTGTTCACATCAGTGGCCTTTTAACGATATATATTTCCCGTATATGCATTTATGAGCCAATGAAATGATTGACTTAACATTTGTACATCAAATTTGCAACGGTTTTGCACATACTGTCAATGCCTCGAAAATTGACATTGATTTTTTTAAATATATTAGATGTATTATATAAGGATTTAATTTGGTAAATTTTAGAAAATAGATTATTTTTTTCTGCAAAGGAGAGTTCCTAGTAGACTAAAGGTATTTTGCGGAAAAATGTCATTTCACAAGTAGCCAAACAAATATTCATATCAAATATACCTAATATTATCGTTTTAGTAGAAATATGACAAATAATATATGTTGTAAATCTTACCTTAGAATGGTTCCAGTTTAGATACTATTAGTTTGTATGTTCTTTGTAGAACTATTACAAATTATATGGTCTGGAGAATAATGCAAAACCGAGCCAACAACTTGCCAAAACATTTTAGAGATCTAATTCAGAATTATCATACGGTAAGTTACATTTGGATATGTGAGCCAAATAAATAACTAAATAAAAATCGGTATGCACTTTGGATGGTGGTACCTTGTGGGGTTATATGCAGTACACAGTAGCAAACATGTGTGAATTTTAGTGAAGGAATTTAAATTCTTTTTTGGCTATTACAATGATTCCGAAATCGGTTACTTCTGCAAAACAGATATAGCAGATATTGCAAACGTATAATACACAATTTTCTTTTATTTAAAGCACGGAAAATCAATTTGTTTAGTGCCCATTTTTGTTACAGAGCTTTTAATGCTAGGAACAAAATCATTAAAAAAGGATAACAGTTATAATTACAATCACAGTCCAACTTTTACAAGAAAACTGCACTAAAAAACAAATTTAAGACAAAAGACACTAACAGAGGCAAGCGGTAGGGTTAAGCCGGTTGAAAACGAAAATAACGCATCAAATCGTAACTTAGAAAGATGAGTGAAGGAGTGCTCGTCGCTAATCTGTCGGCTATCCCAAGGAGCTTATTTGGCTGGTTAAACACTTTCGCACTTCGGAAAGGAAATTAGACACAAAACGTCCCGAAGGGTAGACATCAGCAAGATCAGTGATAGGCCAGTGTGCTTAAAAAATCTTCAGGTCATCGGATCCCAAAGAAAATTAAATGGATTCGTGTAAAATATCTTGTCGATATCCACTATAACTTAAAGAATGTAAGTTACGACTGGATTTCTTTTATCAGTTTCTGCCATTTGTTCACAAAGTCTCCGTAAAAACGAGGATGAAAAATGCCCTTCCTAATAAGCTGTTTGCGAGTCACGCCATATTTGATATCGAATGTACATATCAAACTTCTTAAAAGTATTTATTAAATAATGAAATCTGTAATCTTGTTCCAAAAGCTTGGATGTTTTAGTAAGATTATGTTCATTGAAGTCATAAGTAGAACAAGCGCGTATCAAGTGAGATATACCTTCCCGTACGATGGTGCTAGAGGAACATAAATGAAAGCGATATGAGTATAATACTAATCTTTGCGTATATTCATATAAAGTTTCAGGAAGCGTTGATTTCTGGTGTTTTAGAAAGCATCAGTCTTTGAAATTCAGAAAAGATTTAGCCTTCCCCATGCTTTTAGAGGGTTAATGTCTGCGCATGTGTATCCTTACAGCATGCAAAAATGTATATCTGACAACAATAGTCATTGCAATGAAATGTCGAAACTTGTAGCTATAATTAGTTTGCCTGAAATCAGATCTAGTAAAATATTTACAATTGTCAGTAATTTCTATGTATTTTGGTATCACCATACTAGTTCAGATACAAGACACCATGCTCAAGTCTGTGTTCATATGTGTCAAATGATAAATGTACTGTTACTGTCGAGCATGTAGTTTATACAGTGATTTTTTTAATAGAGCAAAAACATTGTCCCAAAAGCTGCTTAGTCAGGGATTTGTTCAGCCCTTATTACTCTCATCCCTTCAGAAATTCTATGGCCGTCACCATGACATCATTGACAGATATGACGTGTCTGTGTCCCAAATGAAAACGGGATATTTTCAGCTAGATTTCACTAATTTTACATAACCGGATTTGACTCGGCCATGGATTGACTCGCTGATAGTATGACTGGTGCCGCTAGCGGAGCAGGACATGCTTAACCATCCGTAGCACCTGATGTCACCCCCCGGTTTTTATTGGAGTTCACACTGTCAGTACTTTAGTTTTTCATGTTGTCATGTACATTATACCGTACAATTTTAGTTTTGTATTCGTCATTGATGTTTGTGCTGCCGATTTGTCCTTGTGATTGTTTGAATACTATTATAGAAAATCATCAAAGAATTTTACCATGGTACTGTTTAAGGGTTAGAGAAGTAACAAGTGTCATGGGTTTCTTTCAGGGTTAGCAAATGACATCTACCAATCTGTTACCAAACAGTTATTTCGAATTAATATATGCCTCACTGATAGTGTGACGGGTGTCGCTAGCGGGGCAGGACATGCTCAGACTTTGTCTCATGTGCATTTACTCCATATCCTTTTATTCACCATTTACCCTTTCGGAGCATATGATGGCACTCCCGGTTTTTATAGGAGTTCACACTATGAGTGCCTTAATTCTTAATGTCGTATTTTATTTCCGTGCTTTGTAGTTGTCTCACGTCCTTATTGTTTTGTTGTTTTTCTCTGTACCCTTTTTTGCCATGTCTTTCGACTCCGATTTTTGTGGTCATCGCTTCCCTTGTTCCTTTGGTATTCTAGTACCGTGTTATATATTGTAACATTGCAAATTTATCCAGGCACAACACAGCATATTACTCATATAAAGAGATAAAATGGTTTATTTGATACGCTTTTTATCAAAGCGTATCGAACGAAGCCCTCATTATAGGCTCATTTGAAGATATTCGTGAAAATGTATGCATATAATGCAAATGCCCAATATTCCCTATAGCAGTGATAAGCTATGAAATTTCTAAGGACATGTTTAACGAGTTGTTAAGGCACTGGATCTCCGATCACAAGGCCACAACGGATTGGAATTCGGCAAGCGTTAAGGTCACAAAACCCTTAACATTAATGCCGGAATTTACTTATTTTTCGACGTGAAACTTGGGGTTTCTTTTCTACAAGCTTTGCAGTCATCCGAGGAGCCAATAAATGCTATAATATCGCCTTTGGGTTTGAAACTGATTTACAGCTTATGTTTACAGGACAATTTCCAATGGTAAAAACTCCTTCATTTAAGTTAAACATTAAAGGGTTCTATGCAGTCCTGGTAAAGAAAATGGAAAACGGAATTTGTTTCTGTGAAGGATTTTTCATAAATTCAACCTCATATCACAATCATGAATTAAATGAAAGTAAATATTATTCCTACTGTGAAATTGTAGAATTGATGGATACATATTTATTATCATTAGAATTTCTCGAAACACAAATAATACGACATGTGTTACTTTCATGACATCCCCGCCAGTTTTGTTATAATTTGTAACGTAGTCGAATTTAACGAGTTTAACCCCACTGCAATTTTTGCGCCTGTCCCAAGTCAGGAATATGTTAGTCATTGGCTTGTCCTTGTCTTCTTATAAAATGTTAGTTTCTTGATATTTGGGTAATTGGGTGTGGTTTGTTTCCATTGATTTATTCACTTTTTTACCTTTTGTGGCCATTTAGGACTTGCTATATGGTGTGAGGTTCATCACTGTGTTGAAGACCGTACGGTGACCCCTAGATGCTTTGTTTTGGGTCGTTTAAACCTTGACATGGGATGTTGTCTCCTTGACATTTACCCCATTTCCTTTCTTTTTCATATTGTAAAAATATTTTTTTACGAGAAATGTCTAAACGTTCACACTGTAAAAAATAATGGGACTTAATGAAGTATGATTACCATAAACTGTCAGAGGAACTAGATAACGTATAGCCCAATTTGACAGTTCTAAGTTGGTTTTGCGTGGTGGTGATGTTTTGCTGGTTTAAAAGGGGACCCAAAATGTCGAGAAAGATGTATTTACTCATATGTTACAACTCATCTTAGCTTATCTCTGAAGTGTTCGATTGAGTTCACCAGCAACAAATTACGTTACCTACCCATTATCATATAAAATATGGATATGGAGAAAACTCGTCGGAAAAATCGGACGTAAATATGATATGCAATTAATCTGTTTTATAAATCTGTCATTTCAATACATTCACAACTCTTAAAGTAAAGTAACTCCTTGATTTGCAACTTAGCTACAATCAACATTCAAATTGATTAATCAAATGCACTGGTAATAAAACATAAACATCGAAATTAACTTAAGGTGTCTGCAGGGTATTAATTTCCTATTATAGAATTTTGTTAAATTTTCTGTGTAGAAACATAATTGTATTATTGTTCAAAATATAAAATAAAATTTAGGGGTCACCGTGCATTTAAGCGCAAAATCTGAAATTGAAAATTTCAGGATTTTACATAGAAATGATAGGGAAAATGATTATATGAGAGGGTAGTTTGAAAAATTTATTTTGAAAAATTTATTATAGAATTTTTTCATACTTTGCATGTGTTTAATTATCATTATGTAGTTTACATATAAAAAATAAAAATTAGGGGTCACCATTAAAATAAGAGAGGAAAATTGCAAAATGTTAATTTCTCTAGTGATATCTTTGTTAAATTATTTTTTCAAATTATCTCCCTTGAAGAATTTCTGTGTTCTGGAAATCCAGCAACAGATTGAAAGCTCATGTATTTTAGCTCACGTTTTTGTAACGAAGATGTTATAAAAATGATTAGGAATATAAATTTTAAATACATTTGAACTTTCTTTTTATTTTAAATAACTATTTTGTTAAATTTCTTAATGAATGAAACCTAAATGAACAATTATTAGACAAAAATGGCGGAATAATACCACTGAGACACCTTAATACCAGAGCGCAGGATATCTGGATAGATTAACCCATGTTTCTCCATTTAAAATACTGGAAATTCTAGGCCTTTAGCATTTAATTTTTGAATGGTTTGAACTGAAAAATGACACTTTGAAACTCATCCTGGTGTATGAAGTGATGTGCACATAAAATTGCATATGATATGGGATTTTCATGTAGCAATTAAAAATGCTAAGGGTTTGATATGAGTCAGGAAGACTTGATCATCAACACATATAGATAAATTTAATCCATACTTTTGAGTTTTTGTTAAGCATCCAATGAATTGTCCCTTAATAACGTGAAAGGTTCTTAAAATCTAATCAATTAGAAACACAATTCTACGCAAAGAGTAATACACATCGAATAACAAAATACTTAAGTAACTGTTACTACCCCCTTCACATACACGAATGTTTCTTACGAACCGTTACGAATGATCGATTCGTAGTCATTCGCATGCATTCGTAATTCGGAAATAACTCCTAGACATTCGCAGATATTCGTATCGATTCGTGTAAGGACATTGAAATTTTTTGACATGTCAAAAGATTTTACACGAATGTCCACGAATCTTTATCGATTATTTCATCCGTAAAGAGCTCGCAAACCAATCTTAACAATTCGTAAGTCATCGTTAGCCGATCGCAATAAATCGTAAAGTATTCGCAATAAATCGTGGACAATATGGTTCCTAAAATGTTTTACGATTTATTTACGAATAATTGCGAATAGTTTACGGTCGTTTGCGATTGATTTACGGATAAACACGTATTCATTCGATCATTTTGAGAATACATGGGGTTAGTTTACGATTTTAAAAGAATACTCTGAGAGTGCTTTCCAAATAAATGCGAGTATTTTGCGAATTGGTCGGCACTCCAATCTGAGATGGAAATTTATGATGAAGTCAATTTTCTCCCTTTTTTCCTCTGTGGCTGTGGAAGAAAAAGTCGAGGAATGTTTTGTACAAGATAAAGTTTATTTTGTGACAGGACATTACTCGTCTTCTTAAAAATGAATTTTAATACCATAAGAGGTTATATAGTCTGAAATTTATATAAGTAAATGTTACCCAAAAAGAAAAATTGCTGCTGTTTGTGAATAACTCATAAAAATTTAATCTCAAATACTCGTAAAAACTCGTTAAGTTATCGTAAGTAATTCGTTAATTATCCGTAAGAGCTAGGATCACTTTTTTACAAAGATTTTTTTTTTGTAAAAAAGTGATTTATTCTCAAGGGAAACATTGTCCATCTAAGTGAACCATTAGTGTAGACCCAACTCCTGTGCAAATCAAATGTGCAATTGAGGGGACAGTATCGAAGACGTTGTCATTGTTGTTCTTCATCTTGAAGTCACTATGAGGCCTTCAACAAAGAGCAAACACTCTTACTTCATAATAAATTCAAGACGGCTCCTAGCACAGGTTTAATCGAAATTCACTTGCAAAATGTTGAACAACGCTACGTCCATCTTCTGTTTTACATCATTTTTTCATGGATGCGGGCCGGGTTGTCAATAAGCCTAAAATATCGGGGAAAGTACACTTATAAACACTGTCATCCATTGCCCGACAAAAAGATACAATACAACATATAAACGATCACAGGGCACTCATCGAGTTGTTTGTATGAAAACTTGGCAAGTAAAATCGGGAGATGTGGGCAATATATATACAGATTGCCAGAAAAATAGTTGAACAGGGATCCGAAATATTGAATTTTGATAGTGCATTCACAAGAGAAATTCTCATATGAATTCCCTACAATAAATTAATGAACAGGAATTCCTTCAATAAATCATTGAATCAATATTATGGACCCTTACATATCCCCTTTCTTTGTGGATGAAGTCTTCCAGTATAACTGTCCTTAAGCAACTGTAACAAGAATAATAATTGAACATGAGTTAGCACGTTGTAACGTCAAGATTACCTTATTACGAGTGCAGAAAGTATATTCCGGTAGAATATTTTCCTGTCTTAGTTCATATTAATTCAATATTTTGTTTATTAAAATAAAGTTACAAACAACCCTTAAGTCAACAGTAACAAGACATATAAACAATACAATTTCACGTTTATTGCATCACGAACATTAGCCAAGAATTGTGAAATCTTAAAATACCAAACTGTGGAGAATAAAGAACAAACCTTCTTCCGTAAATGGATGATTTCCGTGTAAGACAGCGCATAGAAGACAGGGTCTTACACGGGTGATTGTGCAATCCAACGTCGCGATTTGTTCGACGTCACAATTGCTTCTACAATAAACTCCATGGATGATTTGACGTCACAATTGAGAACTCCAAAAGAAATGGCAAGATTTACTTTCTTTCGGGTTGGTTATTGTATTTACGGAAGAAATATGTTCTTATATTCTCGTGTGAGAAATTTTACGTCTTTTACCCTCGTTTCACTCGGGAAAAGACAGAATTTCTCACACTCGTGGAAGATATCCCTAATCTTTAATATGGTCTCGTATAAGAACCTAATAATCTTCAAACATATATACATAGCAGAACTAGGTTCTTGCTTAGTTTTGCCGAATAATAATATTGTGATCCAAGCCTTTACATTTTTTATCGTATATCTTTTTTGCAATATACAGAGGTAGAAATTAAATATAACTGGGTGTAGCCTCTAACTTACACATTATACTTTGATCAGGTATTATATGGAACTGCAGTTGCTCGTGCTAGATGGAGAAGTTGTACCTCATATGTAAACTCTAATATGGGTCTTGCATTAGGAAGATTGTTTGTGCGGGAGACATTCCAAGAGACTGCCAAAAATGATGTAAGTCGTAACACATTTCTGACTTGAAAAGCGACGCATGTTTGATTTCAAATAAAAACAACATTACACTGACATTGTAATAAATTATATTTCTTAAGATGACCATTTTGACAACTTATGTCGACAACTTATGTCTCTTTATCGCTGATAAAAATTAATATTTGGAAGACCAAAAATAAGCATATTTGGCATATTTCGAGGCAAAATTCTATAGGGGTTGCTCACAGGTTTAACATTTTCGCTAGTCATGGCAATTTCACTTACTAGCTTTAAATATACTTACATAAGTAGAGAATAAGATGTATATTGGCATAAGTACAATATTTCTTGTTTGGTCCCAAATATTTAAATGCATTATTATATGAAATAATTTTCGAGACAACTCAATCCCAAAATGGTTTGAATTACGAAAGGTAAGATGAGCTGATAATTATTTTTCCAGACATTAGAAATGATTGATAACTTGATGACATCGTTCTATGAATTATTGGATCATGCAGACTGGATGGATGGAGAAACCAGAATAAAGGCTCGTGAAAAGGTATTTACTGAAGCTAACAAACAACGGTAGTAAAATACCGAAGGAACAAGGGAAGCGATGACTACAAAAACAAATCGAAGTCCAAAGACATGGCAAAAACGGCAACAGATTAAACAAAGACAGAACAAGGATGTGAGACAGCCACAATGCACGGTAACAAAAAGATAACATTAAGAACTAAGGCACTAATATTATGAACTCCCACGAAAACCGGGAGTGACATCAGGTACTCCGGAAGGGTAAGCATGTCCTGTCCCGCTAACGACACTCATCACACTATCAGTAAGGCATATATTGTTGTAAAGATCTGTTTGGTAGCGGATTGGTTAATGTCAAATGATTTATGTATATCTTCTATCCAAAATCCAGCTGTAAGACAAGTAGTATTTTTTTGATATTCAAAATTGTCATTATTCATTTTTTTCTTTATAAGACATTGAATAAATTGTTTGTTAAGTTTCTATTTGCCCAATTAAATAACCTCCACTTTAAACTACATGACTGTACAACCAACGTAAGTTTCCATTTAATATGGGCTACCTGAATATGTGTACTGTAAAAGCTTCAAAATTACAAGTATTTGGGCCGTTGCTGCTGTAGTTAATTTTTATCTTTCACAATTAAGCTAGAAAGACCTTAATCATGAGTAGGACTGTGTTAAAACAAAGCTGTGTAGACTAAATTTCTTAATCTTTTTTGTCTTTTAGGCAGAGTTTATGCAAAGAAAAATAGGTTACCAGAATGACATAATGGATGATAAAATATTAGATGAAATCTATCAAAATGTAAGTGGACATATAAATATTGATGTTGTATTCAGTGTTGAACATGCAAAGAACCCACCATTTCTGTACCAAGTCAGGAGAATTGCGATCGACAATTTTTTCCGGTGGTTTCCACCTGATATGTCATTTTGTCTCATGAACTTCAATTCTTGACAACTCTGTTCGGTAATTCTGTTATTACCCCATATTTAACTGTCTAAAAGATTTCTACGTTATTCAGGAAGACACATTTGTTCTAGAAAAACTTCACGTCCGAAATTACAGTCGTATTTGGTGTCTTGTAAATGTTACCATCCATTATGTACCGCCTTATAAGCAATAAAATTGTCGTATATTTTTTTAGTATTTTCTTTTTTTAAATAACTGAATGTAAAGAGATATAGAAATTTAGGGAACAGGAAAACTATGATTAAAAACATTCGTGTTTAAGCAAATATTTGTCATGGGCTCTGTTCAATGCAAGAAAAAAGGGGAAAAATACAAATGCTATTTTTGTATTAATCGTTCGTTGTTTACGAATATTTGGAGAAAAATATGAGGCGTCTAGTGATGATAGATTATCATGTCAGAAATTATGACATAACAGGTTTATGTCTGATAGTAGAAGACAGATGCAGTAAAAACCAGAAAGACCTATGTATACCGCCGGTCCCCGTTTGATTCCAGGAATAAAAAAAAGATGAAATCAAATTTCCAAGTAATTAGTGCGCAATGGCAATATGTACTTAGCATTCAGCGAAAGTCTCGGGTGAATTTTATCGAGTGGTCTAGCAGAAACTGACGCTACAAAGTTATTAAGTACCTATGGCGGACGGATGGAATCTATAATTTGATTCCAGAAATAAAGATATAGAAAAAAAATCAAATCAAATTTTCATATAATTGGAATAGCAAAATGTCCTGAACATTCTGTGAAAGTGTAGGTGAATTTCATTAAATGGTCTAGGGGGGAGGGGAGTTGACGCCACAATGTAAGTGCCCTATGGGGGACCGACGAACTCCCCCATTTGATTCAAGAAATAAAAAATCGAGAAAAAAAGCAAGATCGAATCAAATTTTCAAATAATTGTTGCACAATGGCAATATGTACTGAACTTTCTGTAGAAGTTTAAGTGAATTTCATCTAGTGGTCTAGGAGGAGTTGTGGCCACAAAGTAAGTACCCTATGCCGGAAAGATGAGGTCCCAACTCTAGAAGTGAAAGTTTCAATACGGGACTGTTGAGAAATTACCTCTTTGGTGTTTGAAGAAGGAGTAAGATAAGATCCGCAATGTTCTTTCTGATTTCTTAATCCCTCTTTTCCCTTAAAAAAGTAGTTTTAAAGTACATTGAATACATCAGTTGGTACATTAGAAGATTATCTATATATGATATAATTTGCTATACATATACACTGTATTCAGAAGAGATTTACCATTTCGGAAAAAGAAATTTAAGATAAGTAAAACGTTAGCAGATTTGTCTTGTATCCACACGTTGTCAGTTCAAAACAATTGAACTGTTAAGTGGAGATGGAACTCCCTTTGAATATTCAAATAATCTCTACATAAGAAGAACGCTGGTCTCAATGAGTACTATTGTGACCCTTTTATGCATAATTAAAACCCAAATAAAAAAAGTTATTAGATATTTGGAATTTATCTTTTTTTATTTCCTGTATAACGAATCCTTATATAACACAAAAATTGCTCCCTTTAAAATGTGCTTGATCAAAAGTTGTGATATCAGCCATTGTCAAAAGCAGGTTTTGAAAGAGGTGAGATAAAGAATTCCAAGTCGTTACATAAATTGGCATAGATGAGCGAACTATTTGAGAAGTTAAATCAAATACTCAAATATATTCTTAGAATATTATACCGATTATAAGGGACATAGTGTGATACTTGCATTTGAACTAATTTTTATTTTTATGCAACGGATTTCACCCTTTTCTTCTTTGTAGATCACAATTGATGCGGAAGAATATTTGGGAAATGTTCTTAGTTTGATAAGCTCGATTTCAGCTGACAGTTTCATATTTTTGAGAGAACCTGTTGACAAAAACGTGTAAGTAGCTTTTTGGCTCACTTGACGAAAAAAGGGTCCTTCATTTGACGTCTGTTTTCTGGTAATTAGGTTCATGCTTTGAGGTCATGTACTTTGAAACAACATAACAAAAAAAAAAAAACCAAACTTTAGATGAACATTGTTTAAAAATGCATTCAACAAAATATGCAATTTTCGTTCTAATTCCCGTTACATCACGACAACCAACGCAAATGATACCTGAACGGATCTCAAACAACTCGTATTTTGATCACTTTCTTAATAATTACTTCATAATTTTTACCACATATGTATGAAGGGAATGTTAAAAACTATTCTTTTAATTTAATTTATCAATAACGCAGCCAATGCAAGCAACAACTAAGCAGTAAACACTAAGAGGAAACCCAATTGTCAGATAAATAACATGGTCAGCGCAAGCCACGCCTAAACAGTTAACACTTAGAGGAAACCCTATTGTCAGATAAATAACCTAGCCAGCGCATGCCACACCTAAACAGTTAAAACTGAGAGGAAACCCTATCGTCGGAAAAATAACGCGGCCAGTGCAAGCCACAACTAAACAGTAAACACTTAGAGGAAACCCTATTGTCGGAAAATGAACACGGCCAGTGCAAGCCACAACTAAAACGTTACCACTAAGAGGAAACCTATTGTCGGATAAATACACGGACAGTGCAAGCCACAACTGAACACTTAGCGCTTTGAGGAAACCTTATTGTCGGATGACGCTATCACTACTCTATTACTAACTTATCGGTGAGTGGTTGCGTAGTGAGAGTATGACCCATCTTGTGTTTCTGACGATGGAGAAAACAATGGTTTTTCAGCAATTATAGAAGAAAGATGACAAAATATTTAGCTGGGAAGTATTTCATGAAAGATATTGTTGTTTTTTTCTGGTCTATTGATCACAATATCACTACAATCCATATAAAAATACACTTGAATATTCTTTGTATTCTTCTTGAACTACTTATAAGTGATTTGAACAATTGTACATGCATGTTGACTGTAATGTTTTAACAGCTAGAGATATCTTATTCCGATGTGAAGAAAATAATTATGTATTGCCAGCACAGGATACTAAACACACATTTTCATTGAAAGTGCTCCCTGTTAAAAATTTCAAAAATAATCATAATCTGGAAACATGTAAAAACAAATGCTAAAGATCATTCAGTCTTTTGAAATGTTCAACAAGATTTCAAAGGAAAGAGTGTGAAGTCCGTGATCATAAAAGTTATTTCATTCTATTAATTGGTAAAAATCGTTTCGTTTGGTTTCATGCTATTTGAATTACCTGAAAAGGATAATTTTAGAATAGCTTTACTTTGTTCTTGCTTTTGTCACAAAGGCATAAAGTTTCTCTTTTGTATTCTTGTACGTCTTGAAATTTCATAACTCTTGCAGATGGAGTACTGCACCTGCAACAGTAAATGCTTATTACAGCTCGCCTTATAACAGAATAAGTAAGTAGCGGCGATTTTGTCTTTTGAAATAAGTTTTATCTAAGTATAGAAATCCTTAAACTTTAGATATCTAATTTCTTACTATCGAGTATCAATTAGTTTAGGTCTCAACGAAACAACGGCAGTAGAATACCGAAGGAAAGAACAAGATTACCCAAATCAAAGTCCAGAGACAAGGCAAAAGTAAGAACACCAGAAGATGGAAGACCAGAGACGCTACACAACCACAAAACACAAACACCACAGACACAACAATAAAAACTAAAGCACTAACAATGGGAACTTTCAAAAAAGTGATGTCCGGTGCTCAGGAAGGGTAGCATGTCCTGCTCTGTATACAGCACCCGTCACACTGTGAGTGGGTCAATCCAGGGTAAAGTCAGAGTCGGGATTGTCAAATCCGGGAGGACGTGAATCTTGCTGGATATCTCAGTTTTCATTTGTGATACCGACATAAAATTTCTGAAGTTATGAAAGTAACAACGGCTGAACATAGCCCTGACTCAGCAGTTTTTGTGACAGTGCTATTCCATCAAAATCCAAATATAAATCGAAATATTTATATTATATTATAATATATATATATATATTATAATATAATATAGATATAATTATAACTGAAGTGTTTTTGAATGATAGGCCTTAGTATTCTGACCTATTTGTGAGATCGATTAAAGGGTAAAAACATATTGAATAGAATGCTGAATTTGCATTCTTTTCTGACAACTGCTTGAAAGTGTTATTTGCAGTAAAGATATATTAATTCGACTTATGCATGCAAATACATTGCCAAACAAGAGCAAGGGAAAATCTTAAAAACAGGACAATTCCACACGGCCACAAATGGAGACATCACGAGGAAGGTAAAACAAACAAAAATTCACAAGAACTACAAAGTGTTTTTTAACACTAGGAATTTTGTTCAGTAATATTTGTTTTTTTTTCTTTCAAATTTATCTTAAAATGTGGTAGTTACATAAAAAAAAACAATGGTTTAGATATTCAATACATTGCAAGATATACGGGAAGCAACCGTAAACAGGTAAAGTCTTGAATTCAGTCTAAAGTTTTTTGCACTTGTCGATATGCGCATATGCAGAAACTAATTCACAGTAACTTTGGTATTGAGTCATTTGTTACCACTGAGTCAATTCCTCTGCTGGTGGATTGTTAGTTCTCGAGGATATTCACAAACCCAGTAGTCAGTACTTCGGTGCTGACTCCAAAGCCGATTCAATTTGGAACCTTGCAATATCTAATTTTTTTTTAAATTGTTGAAAACTTAGGAGTATCTCACTGACGTAAAGCTCTGTTCTTAGATGATTTTGGTCATATTGGTTATTTGTTGTCTATCAGTTTAAAAACATCTTTGAGTTTATGGTCTTCCAAACGTTCAGATTTTTTCAGCAGTGAAGAGACATAAGTTGTCGAAATGTGCATGTGCAGAAACTAAATTCGCAGTAACTTCAGTATTTAGTCATTTGAGATATATAGATTGTATTGTTTTTCAATACATGTGAATCAAACTTTATGAAGCTATCACTGATATATAACATAAACTATTTCAATATTAGTTTTGGAAGTTTTAAATGATTCATTTGATGCAAAACACTCAGTTAATTAATGTATGCCTTGATAAAATTATTGAATGATTCTCCTATACATTGACATAATCGGATTTATTCGATGTGATGTGATCGTAAGGTTACACAAAACAAAAAATGAGTTTTTTTATGTATTTTAATGTATGTTTATTTCATATATAAAGTCATATATTCAGTTTTGATTTCAGTTTAGAAACTTTATATGAGTTGACGATTTCTTTTTATATTTTATTTCATTTTGTGTTTAAACAATATTGTTTGTCTTATTTCTTTTTCGAAAAACCGTGTGTCTATCAGTTGAAATTTCAATGAGGTATATTACATTAAAATCGAAATCACAAAGAAACGATATGAAAGTGTTGTCATATATAGTGTAAGGTCTACAAATAATATAATTTTTGCTAAAAAATTTTTATGGCCTGACCGAACTAAGACATTAATTTACGTCCTATTTTGCTTATAATAAGAGTAATTAAATATTCTTTAATAAGTCCATGTTTGATTGAACTGATCAAAAGCTACGCGCTGACTTGTATAAATGAACCAGAGTTAAGGAAATGTGTTCAGGATATGGGCCATCACATATGTAATAAATAACAAAATAATAACCGAATTTACTGTGAATTTGATAATAAACAATGAAAGAATATGGAGTATTAGTAAGTAAATACAAAATAAAAAAATACAGAAGTGCGAATGTGACAAGATCTCTACAAAGATTTGGTAGAACCAATCAATGAAACAACGGTTTAATTGTTGTTATTCATCATGAAGTCACCATTAGGCCTTCAAGAATGAGCCTTGCTCGTACCTCATAGTAAGTTCCAGGCGGCCACTAGCACCGGTGTGGGCGGAAGTCATTGCTAGAAGGCTAACAACGCTACATATATTTCTTTGCTCTTCATTATTTCTTTATTAAGCAATATACATTTTACTGTTTTTTTAATTTCTTTTTGTGTATTTCAGTGTTCCCGGCAGGTATTTTACAACCGCCATTCTACAGCAAAGGTCGATCAAAGTAAGATCTGTTTTGTGTATAACAACTGAACTTACTCAGTGAGAAAATTTAATGAACAGTGAATTCAAAAATTATTTCGGAACTTTTTTCGAGTGGACTTTAAATATTTCTATACAATCTTTTATATACAATATAGTTTAATGTATTTGAAGCTCCTTCTAGACTAATCTGAATCAAACTTGTTCGCCTCAGTCCTTATTGACTAGTCATTTCAAAATAAAACATATAGTTCTGATAATCGATTAATATAAAGTAATGCCACATCTAAATTTGTTTCAAAAATCTGTTTGAAAGTAAGTGAGAACCGAAGAACCGTCAGAAACAAAGATGTATATATCCAATTTTCTTAGTTGACTTGTCTTTTTATTTAAATTCTATTGGTTATTTGGACGGTGCTGGCCCGAAAACCGATTTTATTTGAATATTTTCAATATTTTAATTTAAAAAAAAATTTGTTTAAACCTAAGGAGTATCTCCCTCTTGCATAGCTCTGTCCTTAGCTGATTTCGGCTCTCCTATTTAGATTTAGATTTTGGTAATTTGTTCTCAGCTTTTACAAATATTTCGGTTCATGTATTTCCAAATGTTTGATATGATCTGAACTGATGAGACATAAGTTATCGAAATGCGCATATGCTAAACCTTAATTCACAATTACCTCGGTATTTTGTTATTTTGCTCTAATCCCTGGTCCATTTTTAGCAAATGTTTCGATTTCATCTGCACCATAGAGACTTACTTTGCTGAATTTGTCATATTTAATCGGAAGAAACAAAACTTCGGCATGCAATCAAAGGTAGTTGCCTGACAAGTCCCAGCTTAATGAGATCGTTTTGTTGCATATTTCTGATGAAAGTATACGTCCAAGAAATAGCACCCTTAGCATGTCCATATGGCGTATTACTGCTTCTTACTTGATCACGTTTTGTGCTCCCTAACCTGTCCCTTAACTGTAGAAAATGATCATATGAATTGTCGACAAATATCACTTTACATTGTGAATGTATTGGAATCTGATCACTTATTGTTTGAAAGTCTTGTCTGCCTTGATGGCTTATTCAATTACTTGTGTTAACCCGTATATCGCGAAATCAGTTTGCAGTTGTTTTATTCAAATGCAAAAATCAAAAGAAAATTTCTCTTTACAAATTATGCCACATAAGCTACAAGAAGTATCATGTAGGAAATATATGTTCAGCATTATAACATTATTTCATGGTAGGCGTAAATCACTAATTACTTGTATTATTTGTAGATCGATGAACTACGGTGGGATAGGAGTAGTAATTGGGCATGAACTTACACATGGATTTGATGATAGGGGTTTGTAGTTATGATATTTGGAAACTACACGATTGTGTCAACCTCGAATACTTTGCATTAATTTATTTAATTCTAAATATTTAAACGCAAAAGCGTGCTCTGGTTATACAATAATTCAAATGATTTAGTTGCTTACTTTTGTGTTGAATTTGAAGACATAAAATGCATAACCTGACATATCATTAAAATGCTATCAAGAAGCACATGAAAGTAAAAATCGTATCAAATGTTATGTTTTCGTATTCAGCTAAAACAATTAAAGACAACTTGGCCACTTGTTAACCTTAACTACAAGGAGAGTGTTAAGTACATGAAAATAAAAACAGCACATTTACTGTTTGTATTTTGGAGAAATGAGAACGATTTGTTCCACAAATATAAAACCTTTGTATATCTTTAAAGACAAAAACAAATATCTAATGAAAATAACAATATACCTAATTAAAATGTGTAGTTACTATGAAGCAACTTTATAGGTAGTTCGGGAGTCAAAAATTGCGCATCCAATGAAATATGCAATCAAACATATAACTATTGTCAAAATGATTTTGTGTGCTTTATTATAATAATGCACATAAAATAAGCAACATTTATAGCCTAAGTAACCAAGATATATCAATTTTTGAAATGCTCTATTTTATCAAGGAGATAATGGTAATAATAATATGCTTATTAATAACAAAATACCGAAGTTACTGTGAATTTAGGTTCTGCATATGCGCATTTCGACAACTTATGTCTCTTCAATGCAGATCACATCAAAACATTTGGAAATCCATAAATCGAAATATGTAAAAGGTGAGAAAGAACAATTATAACCAGTTGGATCTAAAAAGGAAAGCCAAAATCAGCTATTCAAGAGGGAGATACTCCTTAGGTTTTAACAAAATTTTCTGAAATTTAGATATTGCATGTTTTCAAATAAAATCGGTTTTTGGGCCAGCACCAAAGTACTGGCTACTGTGTTGGTGAAAACCCTCGGGGACTAACAGTCCACCAGCAGTGGCATCGGCCCAGTGGTAATAAATAACAAAATACCGAAGTTACTGTTAATTTAGATTCTGCATATGCGCATTTCGACAACTATAAATGAGGGAAATTCACATTCTTTTGATTTTGCGAAAATATGTTCGGTGTCCCTTATTTTTTATTTCGTATTTTCGAATTGCTTTCTTTTACACAATTTTTCCTATATTTCCATCAAGATTTATAGTTTTAATCATTTCAAAGATATCAAAATGAAAAGAAATCAGTAGCTTTTCTTGTAATTCCATCATGCCAACCGAAGTGCACAATGCAATTTGAACCCTGTGTGAGTTTACTTTACTATCAAAGATATGTTTTGTTCCTAGGGCGACAGTACGACAAAGATGGAAATCTAGTTCAGTGGTGGTCTGACGAAGTTATCAAAAAATTTCAGGCACAGACCCACTGTCTAATGTATCAGTACGGAAATTTCTCCGTTCCAGAAGCAGATGGACTAAATGTAAGAAACAGAAGGGAAACGGGGAATGTGTCAAAGAGACAACGACCCTAAGGGGAGCAATAACAACTCAAAGCCACCATAAGATCTTCAATGAACGGTGAGGAAACCCCACACCCAACGGTAGGTCGGAGTTGGCCCCTAAATAAAAGAGTAATCAAGTTCAGCGAAATAAGCATCTTCCTAGACTCCGATAGACATAAAGTGAACTAACTAGAAAACAGACAAGACACACAAAGGTTTAATAAATTTCCTGACTTAGGACAGGCGCAAACCTGCTGCGGCGGGGTTAAACTAGTTTTATTGGGCCCAAACCTTCCCCCTAGCCAATGTTAAAAAAATAAACAATAGTAACAACAGTAAAATTCAGTTAGCAACAGGACTGAGTCAATTGTGAAAAATTGAACTGAAAGAACTAAATATACAGACACAAAAGACTACTAGCAATTAATTGACATGCCAGCTCCAGACCCATTACCAAATGACAAATTAAATTATGTACCCTCAGTATACAGATTCCAACAAGATCCCTTCCCGTGAGGAGTTTAGCATAATGATTTCATTCATATACCAGAATACATAAACAGAAAAGACACACAAAGGCTTAATAAATTTAGTAAGTATAGAACAAACT
Organism: Modiolus philippinarum; assembly: GCA_002080025.1. Lineage (NCBI taxonomy): Eukaryota > Metazoa > Mollusca > Bivalvia > Mytilida > Modiolidae > Modiolus > Modiolus philippinarum. Next base: position 49,527 of record MJUU01006082.1, on the reverse strand, counting down.
ATATCTGTAACCTTGTAATAAACAATAACGTATATGGACATAGATATTCAAAAGTATATATTCGGATTCTTACTAAAGTGCTACTTTTTATGCAATTCATGTATTGTTATTTTATTTTTATTGCCCTATTTTTGCATGTATTTAATATTTTGTCCACTTTGTTACAATGAAATGATATGGAGATAAAGTGTCTAAAAAATACATGACAAACACAAGCAATGGAAAAGTGCTTTTTGGTCCTTTTTGTGTCGCCAGCACCTAGTGCAGGATCGACACATAGGGGTCACTATATGTCATCTTGCGTCCGTCTGTCTGTCCGTCCGTCCATCCGTCTGTCTGTATGTCTGTATGGCTCAAAAATTTTAAGCAGTATCCGCATTTCCTCTTAACCGCTTGGCACTTTTCAACCAAACTTGCAGGAATGCTTTTGGGACCGACCATTTAAAATACCTGAAAGGGGGGTTATGTTTTTTCTGGACAAAAAATTTATTCATTTTTTTCACGTGTATCAACAAAATATTTTTTTTCCCAAAATTAACATTATTTTTGGGGCATCATTTTGGCAGCCAAAATATTTTTTTCACATAAAATCAGGTCCAAAATATTTTTTTTAGAAAAAAACCATACCCCCCCCCCTTTCAAGTTAAATGAAATCCCTTCGTATATATTGAAGACGGGCACCATGCATTTTGTTTTTCTTTAATTTTGTTCTTTTTTCAGATTTTACGGAGGTTTTAGGAATTTGTCATTTTAACTTATTGGAGTCTTGAGGGTACGTCTCCATTATCTGCAACTCCTCCTCAACGGCTTTGTATTTTTCAATCAAACTTGCAGCAATGCTTCAGTATATTGAAGATGTGCACCATGCATCATTTTGTTTTTCTTTAATTTTGTTTTTACAGATGTACGGTGGTTTTTGTACTTTGTCATTTTAGCTTATTGGAGTCTTGAGTGTTTGTCTCCCTTATCCGCAACTCCTCCTCAACGGCTTTATATTTTTCAGCCAAACTTGCAGGAAAGCTCCAGTATATGTTTATTTTTTTTCACGTGTAGCAACAAAATATTTTTTTTCCAAAATTAACATTATTTTTTGTGACAGGAAGCCTCCTTCAGAATTTTTTCCCCATCATATTTTTTCACGTAAAATTAGGTCCAAAAATTTTTGTAGAAAAAACCATAGCCCCCCCCCCCCCCCCGCCGTTTCAAGTTAAATGGACGGTCCCTTAGTATATATTGAGGATGTGCAGCATTGATTTCGTTTTTCTTTAATTTTGTTTTTCCAGATGTTACAGTGGGTTTTTAGACTTTGTCATTTTAGGTTATTGGAGTCTTGAGGGCACGTCTCCATTATCCGCAACTCCTTCTGAAAGGCGTTGTATTTTTCAGCCTTACTTGCAGGAATGCTTGAGTATATATTGAAGATATGCACTATGCATTTTTTTATTTACATTCGTTTGTTTTAAAGATTTTTTGCTATTTTATCCATAACCCCTCCTAAACAGCTTTATATTATTCAACCAAACTAGTGTATATTGCAGATGTGCACCATGCATTTTGTTTTTCTCTCTTTTCATTCCAGAATTCCATATTATCATTGACCTTGCACTTAAGTTTTCAAGTCTTAGGACATGCCTCCATTATACTCAACTCCTCGTAAACGGCTTGGTATTTTTCTTTTAAACGTGGAGGAATACTAAAAAAAATAGTAAATGCTTCAAATTGGACCCAATAAAACTAGTTTAACCTCGCCGCAGCAGGTTTGCGCCTGTCCTCAGTCAGGAAATTTATTAAGCCTTTTTGTGTCTTGTCTGTTTTATGCTTAGTTTACTTTATGTCTATAGGAGTCTAGGATGCTTACTCTTTATTAAGGGGTCGACTCCGACCTGCCGTTGGGTGTGGGGTTTCCTCACCGTTCATTGAAGACCTAATGGAGGCTTTGAGTTGTTATTACTCCCCTTTGTGTCGTTGTCTCTTTGACACTTTCCCCGTTTCTCTTCTTTTTTTCTATTCAGTATATAATGTAGATGTTCAACATTGACTTTGTAATTCTATTTCAAATACAGAAATTCTTAAATATATATAGTGCAGGCGACACATGTGTTCCGTGGAAACCCATTTATTTTATTGTAGTTCTACATCTTATGTCCATATCATATGTTATTTTTCTGTAGTAATCGTTTGCAATAAGCATGTCACTAGCCATAAGGTCATATTCATTTTATAACACTTGCGAATGTATATCAAAGGTATACATAAATAACAAAAGACAGAAGTTACATGTCAAATATACTACCACAACGATATAGTAATTGCAGTGCATATTCAACGTGTGGCATATTCTCCCAGAAGCCGGGTGGTATCTTGGGGTGCATGATCTGAACCATTCATGGTATTTAAAAAGGTCATGGCTGGTTTATTAATTAATTATCCCATTACTAACTGACATACGAAGAGGAAAGTCCCATGCAAAGAAAAATGTAAGTAAGGCATAAGAAACAGCAGTACTAAATGAAATGGAGCTACTTCAAAACAACGGCAGTAGAAAACCGAAGGAACAAGGGAAGCGATGACTACAAAAATCGAAGTCCAAAGACATGGCAAAAACGGTAACAGATAAAAACAAAGACAAAACAAGGACGTGAGACAGCTACAATGCACGGAAATAAAAAGATAACATTAATAACTAAGGCACTCATACTGTGAACTCCCATGAAAACCGGGAGTGACATCAGGTGCATTCAAAAGCATTACGGGACATTCCGTCTTGCTATGGGTTATTTTTTGAAATTACATTGCAGGTTAATGGAATCAATACACTAGGAGAAAATATTGCTGATAATGGAGGGTTAAAAGAAAGCTTCAGGGTAAGGTAGCATCAAGTTGATAAGTATATTCTCGTCATCGCCCGAGAAACAAAGCTCCGTGCGCCGCATTTTTTGTATATTTCAAGTGTTAGAAATATGGAATATAGGACATTTTGTTTTTGATACGGACTTTATCACGGCCAGTATCAAGTGAGTCCGGTAGGGCGAGATTGATGCGTTACGCTGTGATATGAAATGATAAATAAAACTGCATATTTATTGGAAAAAAGCTGAAATTTCTATTTTAGGACAGTAAATCTATTGTTTATTGCAATATTTTTTTTTGATTCTCCGTTCAACGTATTACGCGTATGAACACGACAGATAGTACAAAATATGAGTCAGTATAGCAACCCGCATGTGACGTTCACAGTGACCTAATAATTTCGTGATAATGTCCAGCTCGGTGATAGTAAAAAGATTATCAGTCTCAGTAGATCAAAGGAAATTCATACAAATAACCGAAAATTCAGTTTTATTAGCCGAGTTGCGACGAAGTCATAATTTGACGAATGGTGTCTGGGCGTCCGGCTGTCCGGGCGTCCGGGCGTCAACTTTTGGTTTCCGCATGATATCTTGAGATCTTAATGCACAGACATGAGTTATGATTAGAGGAAGAAACCTATGGATTTTGATGTTTGTGCGACAAACGTCAAGGTCACAACCTCTAAAAATAGAGCAAAAATTTGACTTATCCGTTTCCACACAATATCTCCAGAACCACATTACACATCCAAATGAAACTTGGCATAGACATGAGTTATGATCAGAGGAGGAACCCTATCGATTTTGAGGTTTGTGCAACAAAGGTCAAGGTCACAACTTCTAAAAATGTAACAAAAATTTAACATTTCAATAAAGACTAAAATCACATGTTTGGTATTATTTGATAACAAACATAGCTAAAAAAAGTTTTATTGTTTATACAAAAGTAGTTTTTATATTGCTAGAACATGTAAATTCATTTCATAGTTCTATTTATGTTCACCAAACCACTTTTTTGGGTGTCAATAACTTAGAAATAAGATATAATGAAAAGTCAAAATTAAAAAAAGGAAGTAATAAAACTAAGGGAGGTCATTAATTTAATGTGAAGAAATATTAATATTAATTGTCCAGTAAAAGTAAAATCTTAGATGAAAAAAAAACATTTGTGTATTCTGATTTTTTGTAAATTGTTGATTTCAGCAATACATATTACCAGAATTATAAGGGGAACCCCTGCTCAATTTTTTTTAACGGTGGTCTAAAATTGGTTGTAATGGATAGTGGAGCTTTCAGTTGCCATGGAAACCAAACCAGAACACTGAATCTTTGAAAAAAAAGTGTTCTGCTACATAATTTCCGTCACAATATAAATAAAATTATAAGGGGAAGCCCTGCCAAATTTTTTTTTGAAACGGGACTCGGAATGTTTTTGATTTCAGTAATACATATTACCTGGATTATAAGGGGGAACCTCTGCACAATTCTTTTCTTAATTGGGGTCTGAAATGGGAGTTTATAATGGAGCTTTCAGTTGCCATGGAAACCAAACCAGAACACTGAATCTTAGAAAAAAAAATCTGCTTCATATATTTCTTCACAATTTCAGAATTATGTATAAACTAGAATATAAGGGGAACCCCTTCCAATTTTTTTGAAAGGGGGGCTTGAAATGTTTTGATTTCAGCAATATGTATGTAACCTGGATTATAAGGGGAACCCCTGCCCAAAATGTTTTGAGATGTGGTCTGAAATGAATTGCAATGGATAGTGGAGCTTTTGGTTGTCATGTATTCTAAACTAGAAAACGGAAAGTTTTAGAAAAAAGGTAATTCTGATACATACTTTTACAATTTCAGCAATAATAAAAAATTAGATTTTAAGGGAACTCCTGCCCAAAGTTTTTTTTGGACTTGGAATGTTTTGACTTCATGCAGCTATCAGCAATATGTATCACCCAGATTATAACCCCTGCCAAATTTTTAGTCAAGTTAGGACAAAGTCAAACATCCTCAAAAGTTCCATTATAAGTCTCTGATTAGAATAAAAGAATTTATATACTTCTATGCAACTATTTGCATATCTGATGATAACAAATATTCGCAACTCGGCTTTCGCACCTTTGGTGCGTTTTCTGATTTTTTTCAATTTAAATGCCAGGAAAAAATCCTCTCCAGGATCAAATCACTTTGATACGACCATTAAAACAGGTAATTAATTGAAAATACAGAGATGGAAATCCATGCCTACATCAACACAAATAAGTTGAACACGTATTATGGTCTACTTCTCTTGTATATACAGATTGTGTAAAATGTATAAGCTCGACGAATTTTTTTCCTACCTACGTTGCAAATTTTATTCATAAAAATACATTCACCAAGTTACTCTTTACTTCAGTAAAACGATAATCTTATATAATCTGAGCTCAGGACTCCAGGAGCATATGAAGACAGTACAGTATTTTGATGTAAAAGAATTATTGTACTATGGAAACTAAGGGCGGTCACAGTTTATATTGATTTTAATTAGTAATTAATGAATTTTATTATAAGTTTCCTTTTTATACCATGTTTAATATGTTTATATGTTACTACCCGTGTGACTGTTGACCATGTACAGCTGCATTAATTTTGGCAAGGTCACTTGTTTTAGAAGATTATGTTGCAAGATTTTGTCTTGTGTTGTGTACTATACGACATTATTACAGAATCTATGATAATGACCCATTGACCAAACAAATGATATTGCTGAGTAGTCCTGGGTCTTGCAGATTACCAACACACTATACTAACAGAATTATACAAATGATATATAGATCAATCTATCTTTGTACATCATAATATATAAATATTTGTATGTAGGCTTATAAAAGATGGGTGTCGTCCAATGGAAAAGAAAAGAGTCTGCCAGGGCTGAAATACAGCCATGATCAGATATTTTTCATAAGTTTTGCTCAGGTGAGATACAAACAATTAAGTGCAAAGTATGTGATAGTCATTATTTCCTACTATATTTATAATATGAGGTGTACTGGATAATTGACTTTGAAAAATTTTGCTCAGCTAAAAGCGAATTATAATGTCAACTGTAAAAGGGATAATAAAAGGGAATATATCTTTAAGACTAATGCCATGGATTTAGAAAGAAAGCTTAGTATTTCTGGCAGTAGGAAACGACATTTCCAAGACTATTACGTCAAAGGTTATGTGCAATGTTTAAAATGCAGGTCGTCTTTCTGAACAAATATAGGCTATGGTGATTAGTATTCATTGAAATTTTATTAAGAAGGAATCATATGTTCTGCTATAGCAAGGAAATTGTATATGTATATCTTTCATACATCTTAAGACACTATTGAAGGAAATAGTTAAATTATCATTTCTGATGTAACTTGTAATCAGAATACTATGTCAAGAAATCATGGAAATATTAAATACGGTTGTATTTGGCTAAGTAAAAAGGTCGTCCGCTTTCTACCGGAATTTCAGAAATAGGCGTTTTTTCAATATAATAAAAAATATCAGTAGATATTATACTGATGAAAGTTTCAGTGATATTTGCATAACTTCAAAAACACCTTAGGAAATCTTCAACTATTACACTCTGCTCTTTAAAGTTGGTAAGTTTATCTATATAAAAGTAATTCTTTATAAAATAGGTTTGGTGTTCTAATATGAGAAAGGAAGATGCTATCAACCGGGTACTAACTGGTGTACACAGTCCAGGACGTTTTAGGTATTTTAATTCATCGAATTTCATGCTTCTGTTATCTACCTATTTATTACACTTAATATGTAGCATTTTGATAGACTTTTAAACCAATTCCAAACTGCATGCAATATTATTGATGTTTTGATTTTTGTACTTGAAAATTTTGTACAACAATGTGAAGAAATAATTCATGAAAGCTATCCTCTATTTTAGTTTAAATATGGGTATCCATTATATTCGTGATTATTTTAGCATGAGTGCAAACGAAGGCTAAAATTACACAAATATCATGCCTATTGTCATTATCTTTTCTTACCAAGAGAGCATATCCCTATCTATCCATTGTTTTACTTCTTATTTTAAGTGTTTTTAAACAACACAATTGTTTTTTGTATCTTTTATGCAGTGAAGTTTTTAATAGTAATACTAGAAGTGGGAGCAGTCGAAAACGACAGCTAATCCCCTCGCCCGCTGTTAAGAAATAATAACCCTTATATAATCTAAAGATGTAAAGATGAATGTCGAAGGTAGATCCACTGAACAGTAAGATCATTATGTGTAACGTGTAGTATCTCAGATATAAATATTAATGGAAACTTAAACCAAAGTCAGTCAAGTGTAAAATGTAGGTCAAAGTGACCCAATTATCATCTGAAGCTGAAAAAGTCTCAAGACGCATCCACTGACCACAGATGGTTGATGTGCCACATGTAGATTCTCAGATATGAACCTTAACGCAAAGTTTAACCCAAGTCATTGAAGCATGAAAATGTAGGTCAAAGTGACCAAATTATCATCTGAAGCAGCATCACTCTCCAAGACACATCCACTGACCAAGAATGATTGATGTGCCAAATGTAGTTTCTCAGATATGAACATTAACACAAACTTAAACCATATTCATTGAAGCATAAAATGTAGGTCAGAGTGACCCAAT
>MJUU01006082.1:21530-41614 GCA_002080025.1 Modiolus philippinarum | reverse complement strand
TATCCCACGCAGCATCACTCTCCAAGATGCATCTACTGACCAAAAATGATTGATGTGCCACATGTAGTTTCTCAGATATGAACCTTAACACAAACTTTAACCTGAGTCATTGAAGCATGAAATGTAGGTCAGAGTGACCAAATCATCATCCGAAGCAGCATCACTCTCCAAGACGCATCTACTGACCAAAGATGATTGATGTGCCACATGTAGTTTCTCAGATATGAACCTTAACGCAAACTTTAACCGGAGTCATTGAAGCATGAAATGTAGGTCAGAGTGACCCAACTATCATCCAAGCAGCATCACCCTCCAAGATGCATCTACTGACTAAAGATGATTGATGTGCCACATGTAGTTCCTCAGATATGAACCTTAACGCAAACTTTAACCTGAGGTGGGACGAACGGACGGACGGACGGACGGACGGGCGAGATGCTATATCCCCTCCCCAACTTCGTTGGGAGAGGGGATAATAACATATACAATTCATGCTGTTTCCTTTTTTTCTATCTTGCCACATTAATCCTGCCATGCTTGTAAAATGAATTATTTTTATTTTACAGAGTGATAGGAACACTTCAGAATTCAAAAGATTTTTCGGAGGCCTTTGGGTGTAAAAGTGGTAGTTACATGAATCCAGAGAAGAAGTGTTATTTATGGTGAACTTTGTATATCTTCATATATTTGTTATAAATTTTATATTTTGTAATAAATAATTTTGAAAAAAAATTGCTGCGGTTTACATATTACCTAACCTTAGAACAATGGACATTGAAATATCAATACAGAGACAATATTTTATAAACTCCTAACTGTCAGAATTTCGATATTTTCTGTAATGAGTACTTCTTATTAGACTGCTTTTGGATTTTGGTTTTCCATATTTTCGATTCTTATGCTTCTTGAAAAACATGTACAGCATAACGAAATTTACTCTTTATTATGCAACTTCGGTATTTCAGTATTTATTAAGCCGATCATGCAGAAAATGTGAGTCAAACGACCAGTTATGCCTTGGATGATGAGGTAAGATCATAGTCCCCGGACCTGAGATTTTGAAAAATGTTTCGCTGTACTCGAAGGTATAACAGCAATATCTTTTTTGGTATTCGCAGACAAAAATATTCTATCAGGTGATTTAACGATTTCCCGTGCAGGAAGATTCTATTAGCTAGTGAAGCGATGACGTCATTTTTTCACATTATTTTCTAAGTCTTAAATAATTTGTCATTTAAGTCATCATAAAATGTATTAAACATTTGAAATGCAATAAGTTAATCACATTTAATAATTTGATAAACCAAAATTTTAGTTTCGACATAACCAATGGATATAAATCGATTTTTTTGTCTCCTAAAGTGTTGTTTTAAGACCTTGGAAATTGAAATATTTAGTAATGGAGTATATCTAAAAATGTATATAAATACTCTATTATGATGATTTTCATTTTAATTCGTCATATTTCCGTTGAAATTGATATGCATTATACCAAAATACAAGCATTCCAGTTACAGGAACATATGCTAAAATTAAGTCTCATAACAGCATCGAATAGTCTACTCAAGTTTCATTGAGAATTAATAATTTATCTATGAAATGATTAACTCGTCTTTATGTAATCGTTTTCCTGTTATTTCGACTTCAATTAATATATTAAGAGGCCTTTCTATCGAAATAGAACATCCTTTCGTCCTTGTGTCTTTTGTCCGTATGTGATTCAGGAGACTAGCTATATGTTTGTTTGTTTTTCGTCACATTTAATTAATTAAAATCTTAAATCTGATCTTATTCAAACATTAAACAGTTTTATATCGGTCAAAGTTCTAAAAGTTACTGCTGTGAATATTGTTTTAATATTTATTTACCAAAAAGAGTAGTTTTTTGAAATACCAGGACAAATTGGTTGAAGCTGCTTCTATGAAATTCAGAATGGAGTCTATGGTCAGCTACAATTTTGTAGTCTCCGAAATATTGCTAAGCAAGCCCTACATAAAATAAGCAACAACGCCCAAATAAACTGAATGTGCCAGTTTGGGAAGGCCAAGGAAGATTGGATGGGGCCATAGCTCTTCCAGAAGGTGTTAAAATCGTATGGGAGTTGAATGACCATACATAAACGATCGGGCATGGTGTAGGATTTTGTTTTCGAACTTTGTCGTATCTCATAATGCTGATCGAAATATATTTCTTATTGAATGATACTATCTATGATTTGTTATTTCTCAATGGCAATGTAGTGTGCAGTTTGAGCCGAAGTAGCTCATTTTGCTAGGTTCTGTTTATCCTTGTTTTTATTGAGTCGAAGCAATTCATTTTCTTACTTTTTTTAATTGGTTGGTTGTAATTGCCAATTTTGTCATGTTTTGTTTTGATCAGGTCTCATGTTTCTGTGATGTTTGCGTTTTGTTTTGTATATACCCAGACAAAAATTTCGAAGTAATGGATTCCGCGGACAGATTATAGGTCAAATGTAAACTGTTGCAACCTTCGACAAATAAGCGACGTGTTGTATCAAATTGTGGATTCTGTTCCATCAAGGGATCTGCCTGTCGAAGAAGTACAATCGTTGGTACAAAGTAGGGCATTTCTACTGTACTACAATTATCTAATGATAGAGTCGACAGCGATCAAGATGATTTATTCCACTGGAAACTGAGATGAATCATTGAAAAACAAAATTTACTTGATGCAGAACTTTAATGTTACAGTGTATGCTATAAAATTTTTGCCAAGCAATTGAAAAAGGTCAAATCAAAATGTACGAGCAATATATCGTCAACGGTCTCGCTTGAACAAAAGCCAAATATACCTGATGGTCCTTCTACTTGATCATCTACCGCAAACTTGACTGGAAGTCTGTGTATTTATTTAATAATATCTCCGGCATTGTGGCTATAAACAGAGACCCCATAAGTAAAGCTATAAACCGGTTGTTTGATAAAAAATATATGCAAGTGCTTAAAGTTGCGGCGATCGGGTCCTTATCAGATGGATCTTATTTGGTTGCTGTTGGTGCTTAGTACCACTGCAAATGTCACCAAGAGAGATGGAAGCATCAAATCGAAATCTCCAGAGTCGATCCACACCAAGAAGCATTTTACAAATTAGATTCTAAAATTGATGAACCATTATTCCACGAAGGCGCGGTGTATGAACTTCAAAAGCTTCTTGATAAATATAAACAATATTTTAATATTTTCATTAGGATGGTGTCGATAGTACAGGTCATCCATCTCATCGACTAAAAGAAAAGCTAAAAAGTCATTATTGGGATAGATTCATATTCAAAGCATAGACTAGTAGTAGCCAGAGCGTCATACTCATGGCAAATACAGCAATTGAAGCGCTTATTTCGACTGTCGTATTCCAAGCACAGGGTTGCCAACCAAATGAATGTGAGCTTTATTGGACAACATCAAAAATCGTGTTCTTTTTGAGGCCATGGCTATTCTAAGGGCTGATATCAAATGTTCTCCTAACATAGAACTGTGGTCTGGCATCGATAGTGAAGAAGCGGATACATGAATGCTATTTCATGCCTCAGCTGCTGCATCATCTGGATTTCAACGCATTATTGCTCATTCTCCTTACGCTGATGTTTTGTTCTCCTTGTTCCCATGAGTTTTGATATTGGTATTGGGATTTGGTTGCATTTTGTCTAAAGGTTAAGTGACCAGCCCATATCATTGCGGGCACGCTTAAACTAAACTTGTGTGAAGCTCTTTCTGCCTCCCATGCTATTACTTGTTGCGATTTAACAAGTTGCCTTGTAAAACAAGGAAGGTCAGACCTTGCGAACTGTTCAAATAAAACCTATCGACATTTTGTTCTCTCGCCGAGCTGTCTTTACTTTCCAAAGATAAGATCATAGATAATTCTGAACAGTATGTCCTGCGTATTTACAACGGATCTCGAACGAGTGCAAGTTGAAACCAAATGCAGTATAAACTATTTGCAAAAAGTGATCAAGGAATGAGCTTCTCTACCCCAACCGAGAACGCTCTTTTGCAGCACTTCAAACTTTAATTTGGCTATCTTCGTTGCAGTTAAATACTGCAATACCAAATCCAGATGGTTGAGGGTGGAGAAAAATGTACCGGTAGGAAAAAGCCACCTGGAGAGAAAATCAACAGCACATAAGAGATCATTGGTATCCTTATGCCATAAGATTGAGGACTGGAGAGGAAGTGATGATAGATTACCATACTTATGACGCTTGACCCAATGCCTAAACAAATCACAGAAGCGTGGTTTCAAATCCTCAAATTAGTCACTTCGGTGTTCTGTGAAGCAACTAAATTACGTTGTACTGTAGCCTGTTTGTGTGAAGGTGGCCAGAATAGACCATATCCGAGTTCTTGTATTCAGATTTAACAGTTGTTGTTTGTCCGCCCTACGTCACAAACGTGTCCGCCCCATGTGACCAACTTCATGATGTTTTAGGCTCTATGACGTAACGTTTTCTATACTGTGACGTATTGAAAAGTAGTCTGGTAAATCTTAATACCAAAGGTCGGATATGGTCTATTGTCACAACATTTACGAGAATAATGGTGTCGGTGGTAACAATTTTTCTTCTGATGAAGAATTAGACAATGAAAATGATCTAAACTAGCATGGTTAATGTTTCACAGTGACGGGTTGACGTATATGGTTGTTTTGTAGACATGTGCATAGTTTTCCGCAATTGTGTTTAACTATGTATGTTATCAATATTTTGTGGGGTTGTACAATATAATGCAGATTATATCTCTATATTACGAATATTAATATATAATTTATAATCTCCCTTGTGGACTGTTACCCTGACATGGTGCGGGAGCTTGAGGTTATCATACAGACTGATTCGGACTGAATTAATATTAAAGTAGATATAATCATGCCAATGAGGTCACGCATTAGAGGACAGGCCTTTTTTAACCATAAATATAGTTATTTTTGTTTTTGTATCTTGTGTTTGATTTTACGTATTTAAATCAGGTGTTTTGCTTTGTTTTAGTTTGTCTAATGTTTGTTTTGTATAATTTGGCAATACAGTCGCTTTTGTTAACTTACATTGCATTTAAAAGTTAAAAACAACACAAAATTTCGGTCTATTTGCTTTGAATGAGCTTAAAACGCGTCACGAGCTCACTTCCGGTTGTCATAGATACAAAAATTCGGTACTTGTGTATAGGTGAATCCTTTCCTTAAACCTGTTATAAGAACGTGATTTTCTTTTCTTTTTAAGTTAAATAGAGTTTTCAACTGTGAGGTATATTTTCTGAAATCATGGGCTCCAATTTAAAAATGGCGCTTTCGACACCTTTGCACGGGAAATCGAAATATCACCTGATGGTTTCATATACAAGAAATGTATGAATATCTGTTGCAGCAAAAAAATTGCTGTTATACCGGTGAGTACAGCGAACTCATTTTCCAGGGCAGATATGCTGTTCGGTCCGGGGACTATCAGAGGTGCATGCATATGCAAGGTTTGACATTTCTGTCATGTACAGTGACATATCTTCTGAAAACTTGAATGTAAGTCATTCAAACGAGACATACATGTCAGATAAACATAATTGTTGGAGGCTTTGAACCAACCTTTAGATGCAACTGTGTGCAAAACTTGATAATACGTGCACTTACCATCTTATAGAATCAGTAAAGTTTCCTTGTATATTTATTAAAAACTGTTCAACAATTTTGTAGTTATCACAGAGTATATATGAAGTTTCAATGGATTTCCTTGCGCATTCAGTTAAGTGCTTATGCGAAAGGCCAGGGATTGTAGTATTATAAATCTGTACCTTATTTAAATTCTTTTATTATCGTCCATGATATAGTTTTACTAAATATGTATTGTTATTTCTAATATACTGAAGTTGACTCATTTTTAGCAATGAACTGACTAATAATCGACTAGTATTGATTGAGTAATAGTATTATTTTACAACGATTAAAAGTTTTGTTGATTTACTACAACCCATATGTATATCCACTTATGATTTGAGAATACCAGATTTCCATACCTTCTGGTATATTGTTTCTTAATTAAAATCAAAATAATAATTTGGTATATAACGTAACCATGTATAGATAAAATTCAGTTAAATGATGCTGTCATAATTAAACCTCTGTTTTCATCCCACTAAGATTGTGTTTGCTACTTACAGTACTTCAAAGTATACCTATCTGCGTAACAAATATGAGCAGAAAATCAAAACTATGAGTAGATCAGTTTCTTTTATTGAAAATGTTGATATGTTCTATATTGCTATAGAGATATGGCTTGAACCCAACCGTAAATTTTAAAAAGGATTAATAAACTTTTAAAAGAAGTTTGAGAAATTTTCATAAAGGAAGTTCTGAGGGATAATCATAACCAATTCTCCCGGCACCTTAATCGGTTTTCATAGAGGTCTCTGTCTATGCGGGGGTAGTCAGGTAATAAAAGTCTGAACGCGAACCATTGTAGCCAAACTGTATGGAGAAACACCACGCTCCATGCAGTATAAAGCACCCTCCCTTCTTTATTTCTCCAAGGAGAGCAGACGCAATGGGTGTCGTATAGAAGGTTAAATTTCCCGTCCCTTTCCATTTCCCCCCTTTTTCAGTGGCAACAAGTGTAGACCATGCCTGTTCGCTAAATTGATATGAAAAACCAAACTAAAATTAGATTCACTGACAAAGGTATATAGCATACTATCCATGACCAACTCAATAACTGGTATCACTGACCAAAAACTAATAGATACTGCGAAACTATATGTGTTCACAAGACCATCTAACTGAGGTCAAGAACAAAGCCATATAGCAGGCTGTCATATGTACTATCCAAGACAAACCTACATACTGCGTTGCTCCACATCTAGCAATTAACCGGTGATAGGGGCCTACTATGAGGTATGGGCAAAGCTCATTGTTGAAGACCTCATGGTGACTTTAAGATGAAGACCAATAATAAAAGCGTTGTTCCATTGCTTTTTACAATGTATTTGTAGAGATTTTGTCTCATGCGCATTAAATCCATATCTCTTCATTGCTTATTCCAAATATCATTGACCTACTAGTGATAGATACTGAGAAAATTAACATGCTCACTAGACCATGAACTTGAGGTTGCACATAAAAACAACATAGAAACTGCCATGAACTGTCTCCTTGACATTTACCCCATATCCTTCTTTTTCATGCATGAGACCATCTTCGTACAAAATTTTATTGACTTATCATGAAAAGTTACAGAGAAACTCACCTAAACAGATCAAGAATAGGTGGCTAAAGGACACAATGCCGCGAATCGTAACTATTTTAAACAATGCTATATTCGTGATCAGTAAAGCATGAAGTTGGTTATATGGATATATCTTTTTTTATTATTTCTGTTTGATTATACCCTAATCTAATTTAATGGGTGTTTCATGATAATAGCATACATGCTGCACAGAAAAGAAACTTAAACCTGAGGTTAAATCTCATAATATCCCCCATTTGTCCATGATCGGTGAAGCATGAAGTTGGTAAAAAGGATAAATTGTTATTACAATTTTTGTTTAATTATACCCTTATGTGTATTTATATAACGTTTCATGACAATAGCATACATCCTTCACAAAAAAACTTCAACCTAAGTGTAAACCTCATACTACCCTCCTTTTTTCATGATCATTGAAGCATGAAGTTAGTAGAAAGGATAAATTTTAAAGTGATCTTGTTTAATCATACCATATAAAGTTTCATGATAAAAGCATACATCCTTCACAGATAATAACTTCAACCTAAGGGTAAACCTCATAATACCCCGATTTTTTCCGTGATCAGTGAAGCATTAAGTTGGTAGCATTGATAAATTATTATTATTATTTTTGTTTAGTTATACCTAGCGTGCATTTATATAAAGTTTCATGGTAATAGCATACATCCTTCACAGAAAACAAAACCTCAACCTGAGGGTAAACCTGATTTGGGAGAGACAGATAGACGTAAAAACGGATGGACAGACAGACCAGAATACTATATGCCCCTTTCTATCCTAGGCGGGGCATAAAAACTTGACATGCTCACAAACCATAAAATTGAGGTCAGTTACCAAAGCGATATTGCAGACTGTCATGAACAACCCACACACCAAATATCATTAACATACAAAACATAATTACTGATAAGCAGAACTAATCACAAAAACTGAACATGCGGTAAAACTTAGGTCAAGGATCATAGAAATATGACAGACTGACATGAAATACCCAAAATCAACCTAGGTACCAAATATCATTGACATACAACTTATAAGTACCGAGAAACTAACCAAATCACAATAGGGATAATATCAAATTACCGAACACAGTTATTAAGAGTCGAAGTCCACGAGACAAAGACAAATCAGGTGGAAACGACCGGAAAGGCTGTCGACCACAATGGTCCTGACTTGGTACAGGCATTTCAAAAGAAACGGTTGGTTTAACTGGTTTTATGACATGCCAAACCTCCTCTTCCATTTCGGTAGTGTCCTGTACCAACTAAAACGCAATGCTATTAAGGTCGTAGAGAGATGAAGGAAATGATCAACCCACTATCAAGTAAAAAAAGAATCTTGAATACGAAATCGGATATCTATTAAAGAACTTTTTTTAATCATCGTATGAGACAGAAAAAGTCGCGGAGAGAACTATGTCAAATGTGAAAGTCTGTATAATTTATGCTATCTCTGGCGTAACAAATAAAGTGTGAAATATACCCTCCGTAAGCAGGAGAAGCTGGAATATTACAGTCCATGTTAGGGAAATTGATAATTGTAAAATTAAAGTCGCCTCTTTCTCGTAAATTTGATTAAAACTTAACATGTTCACTAGACCGTGAAATGGAGGTCAAGGTCAAAAGTCATATGACACCCTGTAATATATCACCCAGACCAACGTACATACCAAATGTCCTTGACCTACTACTAATAGTTACAAAGTAAGTAAACTAATCACATGATCTTAACATGTTTGTTGGACCGTAAAATTGAGGTCAAGGACAAAAGCCATATGACAGACTGTAATATACGAACGAAGACGAACCTACATACCGAATATCACTGACCCACTGCTGTAAGTGACTGAGAAACTGAATTAATCTCAAAAACTTAATATGTTCACTGGACACTGGACGTGTACTGAGGTCAAGGACCAAAGCCATATAGTCCATGGGGTGGAATAACCCCCGTGCACCCCCCACTTCCCGACCCTATCCATTTTTTTAAGTCCGCATACATCCCCTCTTCAAAATAGAACATGTTAACACGAGCACAACCTGCACGCACTGGTGGAACAGCGCCCATTTTTAGACCCACCTACCGAAATTTTGGAAAATTTCGTTTTTCCTTCAAGTTTTTCTTTCAGTTGCTTCAAAATGTTGACCAAATGCTTCCCAGTTATAAAAACGATGTATCAAATGATTGCTTATTGTATGAGATTTACAAAGAACCCAAATCTATACAATTTCTATGCCCAATACGTTCCGTAGCGCCATTAAACGTACCCCTACCCGTATGAAATATTTAGGAAAATTTAGATATTTTAAATATATGTTCGCATATTTTGAATGACCAAAGTTTTATTTTCAAATAGACCAAATAAATGGATCTTTGAATATTTCCAATTTTGACTAAGTTTTGTCATTCTTTTGCCCAATGTTATTTTTTAGTAAACAAATATCATTTAAAGTAGGTATCAAATGAAAGCTTATTATATTTGCTTTACAACTATTACAAATAATGGCGATTCTTGTGTAATATAAACATCATACATCAATAAAACTTACCCCTACCCCAACAAATTTACTGTAAAAATTTCAATTTTTTGTCTTTGTTCGCATAAAAATAACCAGAACAGGCAAAATGTGTGTAGTATATGATAATATTTTATAAATTATACCATGATTTCGTATTCTAACAGCCATTTGTTGACTTAAACTAAACATTGTGCCGAAATTGATGAAAAATGGGATTTTTCAACATTTCAGATTTGGCCAATGTTCACTGTTAACCCGTTATATATGGCAAATCTGGATAATATATCTGCAGATATGCCAATTACTTGTTCTTAGCAATACACGAGTTGTCTTAAAACAGTGTTTAGAATATCAAGGTGTGTTAATGTCACTCTGAATAGAGAGAATCTTACTCCTGCCCCAACAAATTTTCCCTAAAATTGTCTTTTTTTGTCTATGTTCGCATAAAAATAACTAGAACACGCAAAATGTGTGTTATATATGACAATGTTGCATAAATTACATCATGATTTGGTATTTTAAAAGCCATTTGTTGACTTAAACTCAATATTTGACCCAAACTGATGAAAATTGGGAATTTTGCAACATTTCAGATTTCTCTAAAGTTCATTGTTGAATCGTAATATATGTCAAATCTGGAGGACTATCTGCAAATATGCCATTTAATTGTTCTAAGCGATACATTAGTTGTCTTAAAACACTGTTTAGAAAAACAAGGAGTGTTTAATGTGACTAAATACCGAAAAACTTACCCCTACCCCAAAAATTTTCCCTATAATAGTCATTTTTTTTTATTACATTCGCATTAAAATAACCCAAACACACTAAATCTGCATTGCTTATAACAATGTTTCTTAATTTCTATCAAGATTAGTCATTTTAAGTCCCACTTGTAAGCTTAAACTCAATATTTTGTGCAGAATTGATGAAAAATGGGAATTTTCAGCATTTCAGACTTGTCCAAAATTCACTTTTAAATAGTTATATGTGACAAATTTGGAGGATTTATATGCAGATCTGCCAATTCTTTGTTCTAATCGATATATAAGTTATCTAAAAACAATGTTTAGAAGAACAAGGAGTGTTCAATGTGACTCTAAATACCTGATAATTTTACCCCTACCCCAAGAAAATGATGCTTAAAAGTTCCCAGAATATGTATATCTGTACATTTAAATGAACAAATCATATTAATGTTTTACTTTCTTTATAAAATGCATTGAATTGTATATATCGCAATATGTAATTTTAACGCCAAAATATGGGTAAAATTGTATTAATTTTGGGCGATTTTCGTGAAAATAGGATTTTTCAGGATTTCGGAATTTTACAAAATTTAAAGTTGAATTGTTGTATAACTGCCCATAAACCACACACATGATCTTATTTGTGATATATGGGAGTCTCTGTGTATTTTGGTGTTTGAAATGATATGTTATTGGACCTTTTCAAGCTGAATAAAATGAAATAAATTGTGTTGAATATTTGTGGTAAGGGTTATATGTTTGTAATATATGAGACTGTAGTTATTCTAAAATGTTTAAAAACATATTTTCCTATGGATTACATATAATGGAAGGATATCTTATCAACATTTTCAAGTTATATATTAATTTCATGAAGTATTTGCATCTCAAAGTCAAAACAGTAGAAATTCTGAAAAACGGAAAATTCCCATTTTGCATACAATTTCGAGCAGAAGAGTCAAAAAGAGACCTCTTAAAAAGTTTTAATCTACTTATATGATCTTCTGCATATCAGCTTTAGTGAAATACACACCAGAATTCCAATAAAACATTATTCTTTAATCATTTAGATCCTGAATATTTCATATTTTCCCTTAATTTTTAGGGGGAGGGGTGCTAATTTTGACATTTCTAAACCTACAATACGTCTGAAACTAAAATGTGTGCACACGATTTGTTGCTAAGATATCATAAATCATTACTACATCGGCAATTATTATACATATATTCAGATTTTTACGACCATAAAGTCAGAAAGTCGAAATTTTGAAAAAATCTAAAATTCCGAAAATTCCCATTTTTTCAAAAAAAATTATACCGAAAATCAAAATTTTATAAACTTAAATGGTTTTATTTTCCAACATTGTATCACAACTGATAAGTAAGGCATAAAAACTAGATCAAATGACGTGGGTTGTTTACCTGAAAGGAATTGACAGCCTCAAATTGTCTTTTGCGCTATTTTTTTGCAGGGGAGGGGTACATTTTTTGTATCCCCAGGTCATAAAATTGCCGTAAGGTGCCCAAACTTTAGTTTATTGTAAAGGATATTAAATTAGCTTTAATTTGGTACCAAATGTCAGTACATAATTTTTATCATTTAAATAATTATGGAGCTTAAAAGATGAAACTTAGGTTAAAACGAAAATACATGAATTTTTCGTGGTGTACCAAAAAAGTGGCCCTATACTGTCTATGCGTGCAGGTTATGCTCGTGTTAACATGATTTATTTGAAGAGGGGATATAGGAGGACTGAAAGAAATCGTCTAGATGGGAAGTGGGGGGGGGGGTGCACGGAAAGTGATTTCAGCCCATGACCCAATATGACAAACTGTCTTGTATTACATGAGAACAACCCATATACTATATATCATTGACCTTCCACTTGTTGTTACTGAGAAACTGAATCACAAAAACTTTACATGCTCACTAGACCGTGGAATTGAGGTCAAGGCCAAAGCCATATGACAGACAGTCATGTACTACTCAAGACCAACCTTCATATCAAATATGATTGATCTACCACTAATAGTTTTCCAGAAATTATCTAATCAGAAAAACTTGACATGCTGACAGAACCGTGATATTGGGGTCACAGACAAAAAAGCCATATAGCAGACAGTCGTGTTCTATCCAAGACCAATATACATACCAAATATCATTGACCTACCACTTAAAATTACTGAAAAACTGATCACAAAAACTTAACATGAAAGTTTACGCCGCCGTCGTCGCGGTCAATAATCCACCTTCATTTCTTTCTTCTTTTAATGATATTTTGTTTGAATTGATTTACTTTTTCTCGTCCTGATATAGATAATAGTGTTCACAGGACGTGAAACTCTAACTAATCAATCAATCGCTCATAACCCATTCTCTGAATCAAATTTTTTTAGAAACCATAATAATCCCGTGTTTTATTTTCTATTTTACTTGGAATTGTATTTTTGCATATATGAAATACCCCACTCACAAGTTCTGTTAAGATTTGACAGTACACAATGCATTTTTAAATATTATAATACATAAATTTTTCACCTAAAGATCTTTTTTCAAGTGTTTTCATCACTTGACGTATTCAAGACAGTTATTATTCAAGCTATTTTTTGTTCAAGATTATGTAGAAAGCTCTGTATCAGTTATTATGCAAGAGGTTATCCAACTGGGAAGGGCACAGAAGATGTCGACCTTTAACAGTAACAGTAAATGCATTTGAAACATTATGGAGATCCGAAAACCATAACAAATGTGTTGTCACAAATGCAGAGACCCCTTTGAAAAAGCAATCCTAGTAGAGATAATAATTTGGCATCCGATATGTAAACATAAACTAGAATACTGACAAAGTCAGAAAGGGCCCCGACCCCTTGTGTGTCCCAAAAACCTGTTTGCGGAATTTCATGGAAATCATAAAACAATTTTGGGGGAAAAACATAAATAACAAAATCCTAAGTTATTGTAAATATAGTTTCTGCATATGGCCGCTTTGACAACTTATGTCTCATCTGTTCATATCAACAACAACAACAACATCAACAACAACAACAAATTCTTTATTTGTCAATCAAGACGCCCCCTAAGGGGCAGAAAAATTAACAGGAATTTACTGCAGTGATTGATAATGATTTGTTGATTATTAAAAAACAAAAACAAAAACAAAAAAAAAGGCAGGAAACATATATGGATATATATGTATGTATAAAAGTTATGCGTGAAGAGTCACTGGAAAACAACATTAATGGCATCAAAACATTTAAAATAATATGTGAACCGGTCATTTCAAGTTATCATAGCAAGTGGTATTAAAAAATTCTGAATCTTCTATTGGTACTTTACGTGCAGGTGTCCAGCACGGATCTGTTTTGGGACCGTTGCTTTTTTTAATATTTATCAACGACATTGCAGATGAAATTACTTTCCTAGTTAGGCTCTTTGCCGACTACAGCTCATTAATGCGCTCACCAACAGATATTGTTTACGTGCAACAGAATATAAACCATGATTTAGAAATTCTTGATAAATGAGCAAAATTGTGGTTGGTTGATTTCAATCCTCAAAAAACTGAATTTATGGTATTTTCGTTTAGAAATTGTTTACAGATTAATCTTATATTTGGTGGACAAACCATATCAAATGTTCATAATCATAAACATTTAGGAGTTACATTTTCCGATAACTGCAAATGGTCTGTACATATCGATAATGTATGTAAAAGTGCTTCAAAGCAAAATTTCTGTCCTGCGAAAATTAAAATATATACTGTGTAGGAATAACTTGAACAGTATATATCTAACATATATTATATCCCTTCTTGAATATGCGTGTGAACTATGGGGTGGGTGTAGTATCCAAATTTAGGAAAGTTAGAAAGGCTTCAACTTGAAGCTACTAGAATTGTCACTGGATTGCCAAGTTATGCCAGTATTGAATCATTACTTTTTGAGACGGGATGGGAAACTTTGGAAAATAGAAAAAAACGACGTAAACTTAACTTATTTTATTAAAATTCGTTCCAGTGAAGTTCCGGAATATTTAGAGGATTCTTGATATTGGGAATTATAATCTTAGAAACCGTTCACAATATAGAATACCTCACTGTCGTCTAGAAACATTTTCTAAATCTTTTTTCCCCTCTTCAATTAGGCTTTGTAATTCATGTCATTGGATGAAAGGTCAGTTCCAACTTTTTCTAGATTAAAACGTATGTTAAAGAAAGATAATTTTATAGTTCCTTCATTCTATCTCTTTGGTAATAGGAAAACGAACATTTTACACACTCAAATGCGTCATAGATGTAGTGCACTTCAAGCAGATTTATTTAGGGCAAACTTGATTGACAATCCAAGATGCAACTGTGCATGCCCTTTTGAAGATTCAATTCAATATTTCTTAGAATGTCCACTGTTTGCAAATATACGAAACCTATATTAAAATCCACTGCAACATAAGTAGTGCTGTATGCTATAATGTTCATGTCTCAGAATTCTTCTATCTAGAAAGGGGGTGCGTCAAGGGGATCCTCTATCCCCATATTTATTCATACTTGTACTAGAATTGCTCAGTGCTGCCTTAAAGATAATCCCCATGTAAATGGTATACAAATTTGTGACTCGGAGTTTTTACTTAGTCAATATGCAGATGATTCTTCACTTGTTTTGGATGACAATCCAAAGTCACTTGACACCTGTCTCTATATTTTTGATAAATTTGCTGAATGTGCTAGATTGAGAGTAAATCTGGATAAGACAGAAGCCATATGGCTTGGTTGAAGAAAAGGATGTAAGGAAAAGATTCTGCCAGAGAAAAATTTATCTTGGAATTGGTCTGGTAAATTCAAATTATTAGGTATCAGATATTGTTTGTTTGAGGAAAACAAAACTCTGTGTAATTTTACTGAAAATATCAAAAGAGTCAAAACACTTTTAAACTCTTGGGTATACAGAGAACTTACATATCTCGGAAGAATTACTGTTTTAAAAACTTTGGCCCTCCCAATTTTTGTACAGTGTTTTACCGTGTCACGGAACCCCGGTTCGCATATTTAAAGAAATTCAAGATACCTTTTTCAATTTTCTATGGGATGGTAAAAAAGACAAAATTAAAAGCAATGTTATTATTAACGGGTATGAGAATGGAGGCTTGAAGATGCCACATATAGAATCGTTTTGCTATGCCTTAAAATTTATGTGGCTCCATAAACTTCTTGATCCTCTTAATTTCTCTCAATGGAAAATTTTACTGTTTGGAAAGATCCCAAAATGGGGTGATATAAGATATTATATTATAATAAAACAACGGCAGTAGAATACCGAAGGAACAAGGGAAGCGATGCCTACAAAATTCGAAGTCCAAAGACATGGCAAAAACGGTAACAGATAAAACAAAGACAAAACTAGGACGTGAGACAGCTACAATGCACGGAAATAAAAAGATAACATTAAGAACTAAGGCACTCATAGTGTGAACTCCCATGAAAACCGGGAGTGACATCAGGTGCTCCGGAAGGGTAAGCATGTCCTGCTCCGCTAGCGGCACCCGTCACACTATCAGTGAGTCAATCCGGGGTTGAGTCAAATCCGGTTATGTCAAATCCGTGAAGACGTGAAGTCTAGCTAAAAATGTCCGTTTTTATTTGGGACACAGACATGTCATATCTGTCAATGATGTCATGGTGACGGCCATAGAATTTCTGAAGGGATGAAAGTAACAAAGGCTGAACAATAAGGAAGGATCAGATATCCTGGCAAGAAAATTAAATCCTTTCTGGAGGGATATCCTTGTAAACTTTTCTAAACTTAAACAACATGTTAATTGTACTGAGGCTGTTGATATCCTGAGTCAACCCATATGGCTAAACAACAATTTAAAAGTCAATGAAAATGTGTTTTTTACCCATCATGGTGTGAAAATAACATATTTTTCATTAATGATATTGTAGCAGAAGATAACATATTTTACTCATGGGAGGAATTGAAAATTAAATTTCATTTTCAGAATAATTTCATGCAGTATAACAGTGTATTAACTGCTATCCCAAGTACTTGGAAGAAAATAACTTTAGAGGGAGGAAAGCTTGATGATGTTAATTGTAAATTTATACAAAAAATTAAGGGGGAATCTAAATTATGTAAATATTATTATTCATTATATATTGACAATATCAAAGAAAAATCCCATAAATATTCAGGAAAAATGGAAAAATGAATTACATTTAAAGGACCAAGAATGTTGGGATTATTTGTTTCGAATGCCTTTTTCAGTAACAAAAGATGCAAAGCTACAGGCTCTCCAGTTTAAGTTATTACATAGAATTCTTCCAACAAATTCCTTTTTGTATAAGTGCAATCTGAAAGAGACTGAGCTGTGCTCCTTTTATTTTGAAACTGTACAAAGGAAACACTAACTCATATCTTTTGGAAATGCAATGAAGTTATCTGTGGAGAATTTATTGAAATCTGTAGGGATTGATTTTTCTGCAAATGCGCAGACTGTCATTTTAGGATTTCAAGATGAAAATCCTCAAAATGCCATGTTAAACAATATTTGTCTTATATCAAAATATTATATTTATATGGGCAGATGCAAGGGTACAGATCTATCTTTTCGAGGGGGGCTTGAATTTTTCAAATTTTCTGTTGTTATTGAAAAATTATCTACATACTATATGACCCCTACACAAAGAGTTTTCGTAAAGAAAAAATGGGAATTATTGGAAGCAGTACTCAGTGGTAAATACGTCATTATTATTAAATATATATATACTTTATCTTTCTTTTTTTAAAATTTTATTAAATTAATCAATTGTCGCTATTCCTTATGTAACTTTTTATTTGGTGTCTTTTATATATGTTGTACATGTAATTATCTGTGAGTTGTCTTTGTATGTCCATTTATTGTTCTGAAAAATAAACCAATTACAAAAAAAAATCCAGTGCAACAATTTACTTCTTTAGACATTGAGTATTTATTATTTGGTTCAGATACACTCAATAATGAATTCAACACCGTCATTTTTCCAAAAAAAAAAAAATCATTTTCAGATTTTCATAGAAAAACGAAAGGCAGCTTCCTTTGGTCAAGTCCAACCTTGACTATCAAAAATCATGAAAATCCCTGAAGGCAACCTTAAATTATCGTACGACATAGAGCTTATTCTCAAAATATGCACCTTTTCACATAAAAACAAACTGTTTTCAGATTTTCCTCAAAAACGAAAGGGAGCTTCCTTTGGTTAAGTTCAAGCTTGAGTATCAAAATCATTAAAATACCTGAAGGCAATCTTAAGTTAGCGTGCGACATACAGCTAATTCTCATAATGTGCACTTTTTCATATAAAAACGAAGTTTTTCCAAAAAAAAAAAAATCATTTTCAGATTTTCCTCAAAAACGAAAGGGAGCTTCCTTTGTTCAAGTCCAGCCTTGACTATCAAAATCATTAGAATCTCTGAAGGCAATCTTAAGTTATCGTACGACATAGAGCTAATTCTCAAAATATGCACTTTTTAATATAAAAACGAAGTTTTTTCCAAAAATCATATTCCGATTTTCCTCAAAAACGAAAGGGAGGTTCCTTTAGTCAAGTCAAACCTTGAGTATCAAAATCATTAAAATCCCTTACGGCAATCTTGAGTTATCGTACGACATAGAGCTAATTCTAAAAATATGCACTTTTTCATATAAAAACGAAGTTTTTCTCCAAAAATCATTTTCCGATTTTTCTCAAAAATGAAAGAAAACTTCCTTTGGTCAAATTCAACTTTGAGTAAAAAAATCATAAAAATCAGTGAAGGCAATCTTGAGTTATCGTACGACATAGAAAATACTGACGGACAGACGGACGGACAGGCTGATTACTATAGGGCGCCGCCATTTCATGGCGGGGCCCTAATGACTTCACAACAATCAAATTCTTTTGAAAAAAATATCATTCCAAATAATTTACAAGAAGGAATTATGCTGTCAATTAGCCTCAAAATACAAAAGTTGCATAGTAAACAGTAAATTTTCTTATGCTGTACACGTGTTTCAAGGAGTAACCTCTCATCATCAGCATTAGAATGAAATAATATGGAAAGCCAAAATCCCCCCCAAAAAAGTCAGAAAAGAAGTACTTTCATTACCAAAAATACCAAAATAGGAAGCCAAATCCAGTTCTAAAATATTAATCCTACGATAACATTCAACTAGAGGCTCAGAGACTTAGCATGTATCGGACACCTAACCAAATGCTTCTATGCCATGCAAATGCTGATGACTAAAAATGATGTTTTTCACAATAACTTCTAATGTTAAGCGGTGTTCTGCGCTGGCACCCATGTTTTCCTCAGATCAATCTTTGTAAAGGACCTTCTGTACATCATTCCAACAGTTAAGTTAAATGTGCTTCAACAGTTTCAGAGCAGACGATGAAAGGGATAATTTTCCAAAAAGGCTACTACAATGTTAAACTATCTTCAGTGCTGGCGTCTATGTTTTGTCGGGTCAGAATGAAATGCACAATTTGTGTTCAAGACATAACAATCGTCATTGATGTAAGTTTGGTTGTGTTATGCTAATATGGTTTTAGAGGACAAGATAAGAATATGATTTTTCCTATAGGGTCAACTGTTAGACTATTTTCAGGGCTAGCAGTCATTATTTTTGTCAGAAGATACAAAAATCAGCAATCTTCGTGAAGGACCTCCCATACATTTTTCTAATACAGTTAAGTAAAATTTCCTTCAATAGTTTCAGAGCAGATGTCATGATGAAAATTAGGGTTTTCCCAATGTTAAACCAAAGTATCACACTGTTGGTCATGTTTTTGGTTGGATCGGAATGAAGTGAGCTATCGTTGCAAAGGACCTTTCATACACCATTCGTGTAAAGTTTGGTTAGTTTCCTGAGGTGGTTTCAGAGATGAAACTGTGATTTTCCCACAGGGTCCAATGTTGAACTATGTTCTTCTCTTGCAGCCATATTTTTGTCCGATCAGAACAAAATGGGAAATTTTTGTAAAAGACCTTCCAAACACCATTCCTGTAAAGTTTTGTTGAAAATGCTAAAATGGTTTCAGAGGAGAAGATGAATAAAGGGCTACGCCGAGCGCAGCATGATACGACCGCAGCATGTCGTCCACTGAAATTTGAAAAAGTGTAATTTAAAGTGAGTATGGACATAGGAAAGAGCTTGACACAATAATTAGATGGACGCAATAAGGAGATTGACCAAGTAATTAGCTGGACACAAACTAGGGAAAATAAAAATTAGCCCTTATGACTCCTTATGATTCCTCTTTGACCCTCTATAGCTCAGAAACGGTAAGAGCTACGCCCAATCTATGACATGATGCTGAAAGCTTACATCAAGAGGAATCAAAAGAAAAAAATCCCATCGAAATGCGATGAAAAATAAAAATTTAAGGTAATCTGTAAATTTACAATTTTGGCCCCCTTCAGCCCCTCATAGCTCGGGAACGGCAAGAGCTACGTCAAATCCGTTGAAATACTGCTGAAAGCTTACATCAAGTAGAATACAAAGAAAAAAATCCCATCGAAATCCGACGAAAAATAAATTTTTTAGGTTATCTGTAAATT
>MJUU01006082.1:0-21055 GCA_002080025.1 Modiolus philippinarum | reverse complement strand
GCCCGATTTATCTCGTGAACGGTACATGCCACGTGAAATCCGTTGGCATACTCCAGATTGGAAATTTTCTAAGGAGTTTACTGAAAGAAACCCCATCAAAATCCGATATATAATAAAGATTCTACAGTCAAATATGTGAAAACAACCAATTTAACCCCTTTTGGCCCCTTTTTCTAACACGGGCGGGGCCAGGAACATAAAATTATAGCCCGGGCTAAAGCATGTGCCAAGAAACATCATACTAAAATTTGAAAATGATCTGTTCACTTGAACCAAAGTTATGCTGTCCACAGACACAAAAATACCCAATTTTACCCCTTTTTGGCCCCTTTTTCTGAAACGGGTGGGGCCATAAACCCGAATTTAAAACCCGGGATAGCCATTATGCCAAGAAACCACATACTGAAATTTGAAGATGATCCGTCCACTAGAAACAAAGTTATGCTGGCCACAGACGCCGACGCCGACGACTGCGCCATAACATAATACGACCGCAAAATTTTTGCGGTCGTATAAAAATTGATTTTTCCCACAAAGCCAAATGTTAAACTTGTGATCCATTTTTTTATCAGTATGGAATGAGTACTCCTTCTTAAGGACCTTCCATAAATCATTTCTGTCTAGTTTGTTTGAATTTGCTTCAGTGGGACAGAGAAGAATAAAGGCTACGCCGAGCGCAGCATGAAACGACCGCAGCATGTCGATCACTGAAATTTGAACAAGTGTAAACTAAAATGAATGTGGACACAGTAATTTGCTGGACACAATAAGGACCTTGACACATAAATTAACTGGACACAAACCAGTGAAAATAAAAATTAGCCCTTTTAATTTCTTATTACTAGGATATTGTAAGAGCTAAGAAATGCTGTTAATTACCATTAAGAGAAATCCAAAGAAAAAACAGGTTGAAATCCAACGAAAATTAAAGATTTTACATATTTTGAAATATTGCAATTTGGCCTCTTTGACCAGTTATAGCTTGGAAACCGAAGAGCGACACAAAATATACTGCCATATTACTGAAAGCTTACAATGAGAACAACCCAAAGACAAAAATCCTATCAAAATCTAATGACAAATTTCACATATTTCTTATAATTGCAATTTTGGTCCCCTTTGACCCCTTATAGTTCTGAAACGTTAAGACCTACGCCAAATCAGTTGTAATATCTCTGAAAGCTTACAATGAGAGGAATCCAAAGAAAAAAATCCCATCAAAATCTAATGAAAAATAAAGATTTCACATATTTCCAATCATTGCAATTTTGACCCATTTGACCTCTTATGGCTCAGAAATGGTAAGAGCTATGTCAAATCCGTTGACATAACTCTGAAAGCTTGCAATGAGAGGAATCCCAAGAAAAAAAATCCTATCAAAATCTGATGTAAAATAGATTTTAAATAATTTTAAAAATTGCAATTTTGGCCCCTTTGACCCCTAATAGCTTGGAAACAGTAAGAACTACGCCAAATCTGTTGACAGACCACTGAAAGCCTACAATGAGATGAATCTAAGGAAAACTAGAGCTGTCGCCGAATGGCAACCAATTATGCACCCGCTCATTGAACCCTGAATCAATATGGCAAGTGCAAATTTAAGCAGGTGTTGACACAATACAGGTGTTGACACAGTACAAGTATGGACACAATGATATACATCCCCTTTTTCCAATATATATAAAAGGGAAGTTCTGAGCCCGAAAATCAATTCTATGGGTGCTAAGCAATCTTCCTGTAAAATTTCATCCATTTTGAGGCACTTTAAACTTTCCCGCCTTTTCCCAGTTTCCAAAGCAAAGGCAGCCATTTCTATAGGTGCTAGACATCCGTCTTGTAAAGTTTCATCAAATTTGAAGTACTTTGAATATTCCCGCCTTTTTCAGTTTCCATGTCAACCGCGGCAATTTTGAATATTCCAAAAGATATGTGTGTGCACATCTACTTATTGTTAGTTAGATTCCTTTGAAGTATTTGGAATTTGCAAACTTTGTAAAAAAAAAAATGAATAGTTGTGTGTTTCATTTGTACATATGTACGACGGATGGACGAACGAACTGAAAGACAAGGGTAAAACAATATGCCCCCCGACTTTTCGTCGCAGGGCCATAAAAATCCCATTGAAATCAGATGAAAAATAAAAATTTTAGGTAATTCGCTTGTTTGCAATTTTTGACCCGTCTGGCCCCTCATAGCTTGCAAAAGAAACAAGTTATCAAAAATCTGATGGTGCAGCGCTATGTTAGTTTGTCATAAGGAATGCATTGCAAAACAAGATGTGTTTGTGAAACACTCCATGTGCCCCCTGATTCTACAGTAAAATATTGAAAATACCCAATTTTACCCCTTTCTGACCTCTGTGACCTTGACCTTTGATCTTTTTTTTTGCATATATATGTTCCTCTTGACAAGACCTATACACTTGCCCAGTATTAAAAGTCTATCCAACATAGTTAAAACTTTGTTTATTAACATAAAAAAAAAAACAATTTTTCCCCTTTATTTGGGAACAGCTGAAGCCTTTGAAAAATAAAGATTTGACAAATTTAGAAAAATTGCAATTTTTGCCCCTTTGACCCCTTGTAGCTTGGAAACGGTATATGCCGCGCAAAATCCGTTGACATACCTCTGAAAACTTAGATCAAGAGGAATCCAAAGAAAAAAATCCCATGGAAATCCTATGAAAAATAAAGATTTAACATATTTAGA
Organism: Modiolus philippinarum; assembly: GCA_002080025.1. Lineage (NCBI taxonomy): Eukaryota > Metazoa > Mollusca > Bivalvia > Mytilida > Modiolidae > Modiolus > Modiolus philippinarum. The sequence continues at coordinate 18,346 of MJUU01006082.1, read as the reverse complement.
AAAATTGCAATTTTGGCCCCTTTGACCCCTTGTAGATCAGAAACGGTAAGAGCTACGCCAAATCCATTGACATACTACTGAAAGCTTAGATCAAGAGGAATCCAAAGAAAAAAATCCCATCGAAATCCGATGAAAAATAAAGATTTGACATATTTAGAAAAATTCCAATTTTGGTCCCTTTGACCCCTTGTAGTTCGGAAACGGTAAGAGCTACGCCAAATCCGTTGACATACTCTGAAAGCTTAGATCAAGGGGAATCCAAAGAAAAAAATCCCATTGAAATCCGATGAAAAATAGAAATTCCACATTATCTGCAAATTCGCAATTTTGGCCCCTTCGGCCCCTCATAGCTGGGAAAGGAAACAAGTAACCAAAAATCTAATAGCTGAGTGCCATATTAATTTTTCACACGGAATCCATTGAAAAAAATTGCATGAAAATCGGACTTAAAATAAAAAAAAATAATTTTTTTTGAGATTAACCCCTGTTTGGCCCCATTTATCTCGTGAGCAGTACATGCTACGTGAAATCCGTTGGCATACTGCAGATTGGAAATTTCCTCAGGAGCACACTGAAACAAACCCATCAAAATCCAATAAATAATAAAGATTCTACAGTCAAATATGTGAAAACACCCAATTTAACCCTTTTTTGGCCCCTAATTCTGAAATGAGTGGGGCCAAAAACTAAAGGAAAAAAAACGTTTCTAAAGAATGATCCAAGAAACATCATACTAAGATTTGAAAACAATCCGTCCACTAGAACCAAAGTTATGCTGTCCACAAACACGAAAATACCTAATTTAACCCCTTTTTGGCCTCTTTTTCAAAAACGGATTGGGCAGGGAACGCGAAATTAAAACCCGGGCTTAAGCTTGTGCCAACAAACATCATGCTAAAATTTGATAAAAATCCGTTCACTAGAACCAAAATTATGCTGTCCACAGACGCTGACGCCGACGCCAGCGCCATACCATAATACGACTGCAAAATTTTTGCGGTCGTATAAAAGTTAATAAACTTTCAATGTTATTTTATGATTAAACAACTGTGCGTTTCTCTTTGTCTTTCCCTTTTGTCTGCACAAAATAAAAAGCAGTACTTGCACACCAAATCTTTATTGTGTAGTAAATAAAAATAGTAGTTTTATACACGTTTGTACATATATTACATACCATTTAACATTAAAGATACAGTAACATATATAAATTAACATTTATCTCTAGGGATAAGTTTCTCAACAATCTATGGATACAGTAAATGATTTAAAGCAGCTTGTCAAACAAAAGTAAGATACTCTAGTATGCTCTTCACTCAATGTCAGGTAAAAATCTTTGACATCACTGCAGCATGTACATGGCCGTGAACCTCTTTCAGCTTTTGAAATTTTATGTATGATTTTCAAAGATTTATTCAAATATGTTCAAAATTTCAAATTTATTATAAAATTTTTAGGTCAAAATCAATAATGCAGAGATGCCAATTATTTTCTGGATCAATTCCAGGCAATCCCAAATGGATGACAACTATGCCAATATAACAACTGAATATTATAATCCATAAATTTCATATTTAGGCTGGGTATGTATAAGAATTTGTTTTCTAATTTGTTTTCTATCTTAAATTCACATATCTTAATTTATACATGTAGATCCTATGGTCAAGAAACATTCCTGCAAATTGTTTATCTGTCTGATAGTTTATATGTTCTTGATCTATTCGACAGTATCAACTTAACATGCTATGAAATAACTTTTAAATTTCAAATATTGATATCAGTCCACAATTCTTCATAGCAATAAAGACTGGAATGCAATTCTAATACTCTATTTCAGGATAGAGGTGTATTAGTGAAAGCAATTATTCTACTACATTGCAATTCTTTAAAAAATCAAAGTCCCAAAGGGACTGGTGGATTAGTGTCTATGATGGCAATGATCAGTATCTAATCTGTGGATTAGTGTCTATGATGGCAATGATCAGTATCTAATCTATTGATATTTTATGTACACTGCCCATGTATAATATGAATAATTGCCTGTCTGTGTTGTGCATAATTACTCATATTTTACTATGGGTCTAATTATATTGATGATATCAAAACCAAGAATGGTACAAAAACCATGTTTTGCTCATCAAGAAAACACGCCTTTCTGACAGTCAGCAAGTATTTACTGGTGGCCATCTTCATTTGATCACACCAGCCAATCAATGGCAATCACGCCATTAGAGACAAATATTCAAAGAATTTTGATTTTATACCAGAAACCTATATGGGTTCCCTGCTGTACACTCAACACAGACTAAACAATGACAGTACCATCTTGATCAAGTACAGTTTGAAGTTTAATCCCACAGAAGAGACCTGAATAGAAGGTTTGTGAATGCTGACAAGACGCAAAAGCTAACAAAACCTGAGCAGCAATACCCTGCTCTTTATGAAGATAATGATTCGTCCAAGAAACACACGAAGACATGAAAACGATGATCTGTGCCAAGTTCTTTGTGCAACAATGCATCTTAATTCGCGCTATGATATACATTCTCATGCAATTGAAAATTGACTGTTATGCATTGTAAATACTCAAATGACATTATCTCAAGTTTTGTTTGACCAAACTCTGATCAACAGCACCCCGGACTGAACAGCAATCAACAGATTAACACCCCTGTCTGATCCTATTTCGAATTTAGTCAATTCCAACCCCGATCGTTGCAAAATATCGTCGGTTTCGGAATACGCACCTTGACAACTGTTTCCAGGTAATACTTTGTACGACTTCTTCAGTATTTTGTTTTGAGTCGGCCATTACATGTATACCGAACGCGAACCTCCGAGAGGACACTGCAAAAATGACAATCGCAACACGTATAATAGAACAGCCAACGTGGAACAGCCGTACTTTTCCATTCATTGATAACTAGAAATGTAAACAGACATTACGTCTTCCATAGATTGTAAATAATGGACTGTTGTTCTCGACAGCTAATGAAATTGATTTTTTATTTCCAATGCGTTGTTCTTTTATGATTTATTTCAAAACAGCCACATCATTTCATTGACGGTTCAGGGAAGTACGTTTACGCCATTCATACAAATGTAACTTCCATATTCATACATCTACACACAAAAATTTATGAATGGGAAATTCATTCTGTGATTAATTAACGAATTCGGGCACCATTTAAGTGTTGAAAAGTTCGGGCAATCAAATTAATGTTCAATGAAAATAGACTACTAAGTGTCAGAGTTTTTTATGAGATCAGAAAGATGTGTACGAGGTTTCCTGAAAAGGATTCTTTTAGCATGGGTATGATCACAAATGTTTGATTGTGTGAGGTTGGTCACCTGGGTCGTAACATAGGATAGATCTATCCTTTGGATAGACACTAATCCAAAAATTAGGAAAAAAATAAATAAATTAAACCCTTATACAAACAAAATGTTGAATATTACTTCTAATAAATATATTATTTCTGTTTAACAGACATTTACATGAGAAGGACAATGACTACACCAATTATTTATGAGATATTGTAAAACTCAATTTTAAGGTAGTTCCCACTTTTGAATGAAGGTAATGAGATTGTCATACTCATTAGAGTGTTCTAAATTAGTAAGACTTAATAAGTTGTTGAAATAAACAAGAAAAAAATAATATGCTTATGTGCTTCAAATTGAGTTATAAGCAATTAAATATTTGTTAATAAGTCAATTTTCTAGATTTTTCATAGGTTTTGTATAGAAATTTACAAGTCTTAAAAATCACAAATTTGCAAGTCTTAAAAATCAAGTGAAGGAGTATTGCCAATTTCTTGAAATTTTGTCCACAATTTCTAAACAGTCTAGCATTTAGAGAATAACATGAATCTGGGTGTTCATGGTCAGTTATGATATGGAAAAAGCAAAGGAGTCTGCATATCTGACCAAATGTCAGACTTCAACTGTGAGAACTACCTTAATCCAATTTCAAAAGTCATTCAAAATGACTTTCATAGACTGATACTACATATTCCTAAATATGTATTCACATTTAGAATAGGATTCAAATATGGTACAAGATTTAAGTGCAAAAACACTTGAATTCGCATGTTAAATCATCAATAATCATATGCCTATATATGTACTCACAATATTTGAAATTCTTGCTTCATTTAAGGTATATTTACAGAAAGAAAATGTTAAAAGAAATAACCTTTCAAATAACGTAACAAATGGAGCTGCATTAAGACACGAAATATTATTCACACTGTGTTATAAATACAGCCTAGTGTCATAAGTTGATCAAATTTTAAAATTCCTCTGTACATATTATATTACATGTATATTTCTTTCCACTTTCATCAAAATTATACAATTAAAAAGAGTTTGACAAACAGTTTTATTTTTAAAAATCAAAGATATCTGACATTTTGTTCAGATCTAAAAACACATATTTAATTTTGGACTGAATATGTAGCATTTTTTTCTTTAACAGAATTGGCTGTGTGTGAATGACTTAGAAGTAACAATTAGAATAAATAAAAATAAAGGGCTACGCCGAGCGCAGCATGATACGACCGCAGCATGTCGACCACTGAAATTTTTAAAGTGAATGTGGACACAGTAAAGAGCTTGACACAATAATTAGATGGACGCAAAAAGAAGCTAGACACAGTTATTAGCTAGAAACAAAATAGGGAAAAAATCAGCCCTTTTGATTACTTACTGATAAAAAACCGTAAGAGCTATGCAGAATATGTACTATCAACTAAAACTTTACAGACATAGAAATTTAAAGAAAAAAAAAACATCGAAATCTGATGAAAAATAAAGATATGACATATTTAGAAAAATTGCAATTTTTGGCCCCTTTGACCCCTTGTAGCTCGGAAACGGTAAGACCTACACAAAATCCGTTGGCATACCCATGAAAGCTTAGATAAAGAGGAATTCAAAGAAAAAATCCCATCCAAATCCGATGAAAAATAAATATATGACATATTTAGAAAAATTGCATTTTTGGCCCCTTTGACCCCTTGTAGCTCGGAAATGGTAAGACCTACACAAAATCCGTTGAAATACCCCTGAAAGCTTAGATCAAGAGGAATCCAAAGAAAAAAATCCCATCGAAATCCGATGAAAAATAAAGATTTGACATATTAAGAAAAATTGCAATATTGGCCCCTTTGACCCCTTGGAGCTTGGAAACGGTAAGAGCTATGCCAAATCCGTTGACATACTACCGAAAGCTTAGATCAAGAGGAATCCAGAGAAAAAAATCCCATCGAAATCCGATGAAAAATAAAGATTTGACATATTTAGAAAAATTGCATTTTTGGCCCCTTTGACCCCTTGTAGCTCGGAAACGGTAAGACCTACACAAAATCCGTTGACATAGTACCGAAAGCTTAGATCAAGAGGAATCCAAAGAAAAAAATCCCATCAAAATCCGATAAAAAATAAAAATTCTACATAATCTGCAAATTCGCAATTTTTGGCCCCATTTTGCCCCTCATAGCTGGGAAAGGAAATAAGTTATCAAAAATCTAATAGCTGAGCACCATATTAATTTTTCACAAGGAATCCATTGAAAAAAACTGCATCAAAATCGGACTAAAAATAAAAAATTTAATTTTTTTGAGATTTGCCCCTGTTGGGCCCCATTTATCTCGTGAGCGGTACATGCTACGTGAAATCCGTTGGCACACTACAGATTGGAAATTTCCTCAGGAGCACACTGAAACAAACCCCATCAAAATCCAACGATTAATAAAGATTCTACAGTCAAAAATGTGAAATCACCCAATTTCACCCCTTTTTGGCCCCTTTTCTAAAACGGGCGGGGCCATCAACTCAAAATTAAAAACTCTGTTTACCCGTGTGCCAAGATACATCATACTAAAATTTCATAAAAATCCGTCCACTAGAAGCAAAGTTATGCTGTCCACAGACGCCGACGCGGACGCCGACGACGCCAACACCAAACCAATATACGACCGCAAAATTTTTGCGGCTGTATAAAAAATTAAAAATCAAATTTAATTGTATTTATAAATGGTGCATATTCCTTATGGCTAAATGGCCACTTAAAATGTTATTTCTAGACTATCTACATATAAAAATGTGACATCTAACTAATGTGGATTTCTCTCATTGAAACATGAACAATACAAATACAGTAGACATTGATTGAGATGAGACAATATTAATATCTTGTAAACAATAGCTGAATATTCTCAGGATTGAGAAGAGATAGTGTAAATACAATGTCAAAATAAGGAAAAGGTGTGAAATTGCAAATATAGATCTGCCTAAATGCTGATTTACTAAAAACATCTCTCAGAAAATGTTGGCCTATTACTATGAGAAATCAAGAAATATGTTCCATCATTTTCTCTATCAAACTTACACTGAAATGCTAAAGTAAAAATATATATATGAAGATGTATATCATGTATGCTTATTTTCTGGCTTGCATCCATGGCATTTATTTTTAAATGCCAAATCAAATATTTGAAATCTATCCAACAATTTGAATAAAAGTTCACAACCATTAAAGCTGACACATCCATAGCTTAGTTGGCAAAGGGGAGGCTTCTGATAATAATGTAAGCACTAATAATAAAAGTAAAATAACTCAAAAAGGAGTAAAAAATATTGAGCACTACTGAGTTCATGGCATTTAAGGATATGAACCTCACCCCTTCCTTCAGATTTCTCCAGTCTTGCTATGGAATTCAGAAATGCCCATTTTGTGCATCAATCAAAAAATATTTATTAAGAATTGCTTGATTGTAAATGTAAAAATTATTACATAAAACATATCAGGGTCACCTTAGTTATTTCTTTTTCATATATAGATCTTAATTGTAAAATCTGCAAAAAGGCTGTGAATTTCAAAATTTCAAATAAAATGGTCCAATTTTATAAATAATCAATCATCTCCTGATATAGAGGACAAATGACATTTCACAAAGTTAACAAAAACAGAACAAGAAATACCGTTTAAGTGTTTTGTTTTTTTTCCCCGAAGTTTGCTAATTTCACAATTTTCTTTCAAATTTGTTTGAATTTATTTTTGCGGGGCTATAATATTCGTGGATTTCTTCTCATTACTGTATAAAGTCACATATGATTTATAATTCATGGAATGCAATTTTTAGTAACATCAAAATCACCATGAGTAAAGCAAAAATTAAGTCCTCTTTGAAAATAACCACTTACACAGTATATCGCAACAAATACATATAAATATACATGTATATACACAAACAACAATAAGTAAAATCTGTATAAACTCTTACATTTTTACATAAAAACTTCAGGAGTTATAAACTTCTCAATGTATGTAACAATATATATCAACAGGCTAATCAACAATGACCAAATTAATAAAAAAACAATATAAAATACATTAGATTAAGTTCAATTGTAGCAAGACATTTCTTTTTCACTGGTTATGAATCTCATAGAACTAGATTTCCAGAGAAGGCAACAATTTTTGTAAGTTACAATAAGTGTAAGTGAAAGTTATAAGTGTACAATATTGAAGATTTAAAAGAAGTAATTTTTAAATACTGTTTTGAACTATCATCTCTGTATTGATAAGTTTACGTGGAACAGATCAGCTCAGTTTAGTATATATGCCTATATATTATACTACATCTGACTAAATACTATACTAAACTAAGATTATGTAACATTAATTAAACTTTATTTAGACAAACAAAGATGAAGTTATTATGTCTTTTAGGATGAGTATAATATACAGCTTAGGGCTGTTCCAGAAAAATTGACATGGGGGGGGGGGGGGGGGGGGGGGGGGNGGGGGGTTTGAAGGCACTTTTTATTGACCCCCACCACCCATAGAATTCTTCCCCATATGTACAATACAAAAGGAGGAAGAAAACACAACCACCCACAGCAATTTATATGAAGTGCCTTCAAAGGGTCCCAGACCAACTTTTCTGGAACAGCCCTTAAGCAAATTAAAATGCATAACTTTCTATGTTTACTATTGTAATTCCCAACTCATGTATTTATTTGTGGGCACATTTCCCCCTCAAATAAAGATTTTTGCAGTTTATTTTTATTGGTGTGGACTTTTATTAGAAGGTATGTTAGTGAGCTTTGGAAAGATTATTTACAAACATCACTGCAGCAATTCACATACAAAGAAAAAACAAAAAACAAACTCGCACAAATAAATAAAATGTTGTAAGATGCATATACTCTTCCTTAGACCCCAAAAATTTGTATTCATCTCTAATGAAAGTCTCAACAACAAAAAAAATGACGACCCTCTGCTGATACAACTTACTAACATGATACTTTTGTACGATAATGTAATTTTAGTTTGTTAATAAAAGCAAATGAAAATTATTAGTAGAATCATTAACCTTAATAATAATTCATAATTGATGGTTTTATACAATATGACTAGCAACCAGTAGGAGATAATTAACGATATGAAAATGGGGTTGTCAAATGTATGAACACAAATTTTCAAAGTAAATGGCACATTCATTTCATCCTTTCAGAAATGATATAATACAAAAATCACATTACAAACAATACTTTCTCAATTTTTTTCCCTGAAACCATTATAATCAGTAGAAAATTTTAATCTCTCTGAGACAAGACTGAAATAAATTATATCACAACACTCTATTTTATGGATGATAAAGCTGTAAAACCCTCAACACCAATCAATTAATATTTATTACAATATTTTATCTCATCAGTCTTTAGGGTTTCACTTTAATTCTTATGGCTACATTTACTTTTTATACAATTTTCTTGATATTTTTTCACAATTTTTTAGAAGCACTGTCACTTTTTAACTCAGTAGCAATTATCTAACTATACATTAACCTTAGAATATTCATTAGATGCCTAATCATAATTCTCTCATCTATATTCTAAATTTACTTATTTTCCAACTCTTTATTTTATCATTATACATGTAACACTACTTTACATCACACCTTTGTGTTATGCATGACCTAGGCTAGATGAACTTGGTATGTTTCTTGTATTTCAAAACAAGAGGCTCTCAAGAGCCTGTATCACTCACCTGGACCATGGCAGACATAGATAAAAGGCATTTCCAATAGGAAAAACAAAACATTAAATTTAGCAGAATACTTTTTTTTCTTCTAAAATTACAGTATTCTTATTTGATTTCCATGGCAACTGAGAAAGATCCACCATCCACTACAACCCATAACAGAACACCATTCAAAAAAAAAATTGGGCAGGGGTTCCCCTTATAATCAAAGTAATACATATTGCTGAAATTAAGACATTCAGACCACATTTCAATAAAAATTCAAAAATTTGGGCAGAGGTTTCCCTTAAAATCAATAGGGCCAATGTAAAAACTATGTTCCAGATGGTGGCCATCTTGGATGAGTTACGGACCTACCAGACACATTTTTGGATGGGACCACCTAAGAACAATTGTGGCTTAGTTCGGTTATAATTGAACTAGTAGTTTGTGAGAAGAAGATCTTTGAATGTATTTTCCAAAGGGTCCCATTTTAAAACTAGGTTTCCACTGGCGGCCATCTTGGATATAGTGCAAACCCAAAAAACTATTTTTTTGTAAGGGAGCACCCAAGGACTATTGTGACCAAGTTTGGCACCAATTGGCTTAATAGTTTCAGAGAAGAAGATCTTTGAATGTGTTTTCCCATAGGGTCCAATGTTAAAACTATGTTTCCTGCTGGCGGCCATCTTGGATATCGCGTGGACCTGAAAACATTTATTTTGTATGGGACCACCAAAGGACTATAGTGGCCAAGTTTTGTGCCAAATGGCTCAGTAGTTTCAGAGAAAAAGATCTTTGAATGTGTTTTCCCATAGCATCCAATGTTAAAACTATGTTCCCTGATGGTGGCCATCTTGGATATCACGCAGACCTGAAAAACACCTTTTTTGTAAGGGACCACCAAAGGACTATTGTGGCCAAGTTCGGTGCCTATTGGCTCAGTAGTTGCAGAGAAGAAGATCTTTGATTGTATTTTCCCATAGGGTCCAATGTTTAAACTATGTTTCCCGCTGGCCACCATCTTGGATATTGCGCGGGCCTGAAAAACACCTTTTTTGTAAGGGACCACCAAAGGACTATTGTGGCCAAGTTTGGTGCCAATTGGCTCAGTTGTTGCAGAGAAGAAGATCTTTGAATGTGTTTTCCCATAGGGTCCAATGTTAAAACTACGTTTGCCACTGGTGGCCATCTTGGATATTGCCCAGACCTGAAAAACACCGTTTTTGTAAGGGACCACCAAAGGACTATTGTGGCCTAGTTTGGTGCCAATTAGCTCAGCAGTTTCAGAGAAGAAGATCTTTGAATGTGTTTTCCCATAGCGTCCAATGTTAAAACTATGTTCCCTGATGGCGGCCATCTTGGATATCGTGCATACCTGAAAAACACCTTTTTTGTAAGGGACCACCAAAGGACTACTGTGGCCAAGTTCGGTGCCAATTGGCTCAGTAGTTGCAGAGAAGAAGATCTTTGATTGTGTTTTCCCATAGGGTCCAATGTTAAAACTATGTTTCCCGCTGGCCGCCATCTTAGATATTGCGCTGGCCTGAAAAACACCTTTTTTGTAAGGGACCACCAAAGGACTATTGTGGCCAAGTTTGGTGCCAATTGGCTCAGTTGTTGCAGAGAAGAAGATCTTTGAATGTGTTTTCCCATAGGGTCCAATGTTAAAACTACGTTTGCCGCTGGTGGCCATCTTGGATATTGCCCGGACCTGAAAAACACCTTTTTTGTAAGGGACCACCAAAGGACTATTGTGGCCAAGTTTGGTGCCAATTGGCTCAGCAGTTTCAAAGAAGAAGACCTTTGATTGTGCTTTCACATAGGGTCCAATGTTAAAACTATGTTTCCCGCTGGTGGCCATCTTGGATATCGCACAGACTTGAAAAACACCATTTTTGTAAGGGACCACCAAAGGACTATTGTGGCCAAGTTTGGTTCCAATTGGCCCAGTAGTTTCAGAGGAGAAGATCTTTGAATGAAAAGTTTACGCCGGACGGCGGACGGACGGACGACGGACGTAAAGTGATGGCAAAAGCTCAACCTGGCATTAGCCAGGTGAGCTAAAAATAAACGTTCTTTTTTTAGATTAACAACAAGTTCTTAAGAATACAAAAAAAGGTGAAATGTTGATTATATATCAATGTGATAAAAACTGACAATTTTTGCTTCATTTATGCTGAGCTGCTGTCTATTTTTAAAATAAAATCTTAATATATACATCACTCGAATTTATCATTAAAAGCTACTGCTGAAAACAAAACAACTTGAATCATTTAAAATATGATTGGAAATTATCCTTTCTAGGATTGTTTGTGATTATTTTTACATATGGAATGCCAGCATTTAATGAAAAAATTTGACATTGACACATATACATTATGAGGATTATTAATTGCAAAATGTGCAAATTAAGTATTAATTGTTCTGTGATTAAACATGTTGAAACAAAACCATAAAATTTTACTTTTTTGGTCATTTTCAAACCCTGTTTATTCAAGCTTCAAATAAGAATTCAATGAATAATGGGTTATCCTCGCATGAATATTTTCCTCTCCCCAGCATGACAAAATGGGAAATGGGAAGGGGTAAAATATCAGTAAAAGAACTTATTTAAAAATCAGTGTTATAGAAGATGTAGAATAAATACTTTAAGGATGTTCAATGATCTTGTTTGAAAATAACTAAAATTCCAGATAAATTTCTTTTGTAAGAAAATTTAAGCAGAAAAAAAAAAAGGTAGGTTACCATTGGTAAACACTTGTATTTCCAAAATTTGGAAATACAAGTGTTTCAAAAATGACATGAAACTGAACACCTCTGAATTTTTCATTGGTTTAACATCAGCAATGTTTATCCATTTATGAATAACAAATACCGTAGTTACTGTTCATTTATTTTCTGCATATGCGCAAAACCAAAAACAAAACATTTGGAAGTCCATTAACCAAAAAAAAAAAAAAAAAAAAAAAAAACACTTTAAATGTGACAAAATAACTGTAATTGAATAAAATTCAGATTGCTGTATAAGATTTTTAAATGAAATTACAGAGAAAAAATTCCGGGTCACTCGGAAAAATATTATAATGCTTTTAAATGGATGTAACCAGAGAAGTCAAAAAATTTGTCAGAAATACCAAAACATGACCAGCAAACATCCTTTAATACAGCATATCTTTATAGACATATTATAATTAACGGAGGAAAATTGTATAAAAAGTTGTCCAGCAACTTCATATTTGTCATGATTACTGAATTTCTGGAATAAAAAAAACATCAAATAGTCCCTTAGAAGCAAACTCCATTTCTGTCCATGAAAAATCCTAAGGAACTCTGGTTATAGATCAAAGATGATAAACTGGCATAACATTCAATCAGGATTGGTCCTTCCAAAACTGTGACCTTTTCTCCTGGTCTCTTCTTCTTGTAACATTCACTTATAGCTTGGACTAAATGTTCATAAAATTCATCAACATTGTATGTAACCGTTTCCACTTCCTGCAATCAAAATAATATACAGTTATTGGATGTGTTTTGTTTCCAATGATTTATTCACTTTTTTACCTTTTTGGGGCCATTTAGGGCTTGCTATGTGGTATGAGGTTCCTCACTGTGTTGAAGACCGTACGGTGACTCCTAGATACTTTGTTTTGGGTCGTTTTAACCTGGATATGGGATGTTGTCTCCTTGACATTTACCCCATTTCCTTTCATTTTCATAATTATTGTAATAAATGTTATAACAACCATCAATATATTGTTGGTTCCATTATACAATGTTTCTTACATCTTTCAAACTTCAAAATAATGAAATTATTTCAGTTTAATTAAGCTATTTTCACCTTTTTGGAATACAAAAAAAAAAACAAAAAAAATATTATTCCTGAAAATGTGCCATATACTTACTTCAAAACAACCTTGGCAATTACAGTAGAACTTCAATGGCTTGACCACCCAAGGGACTGAAGAGAACTCTTTGAGTTAGCGAGTTTTTCTAGCTATCTAGATGGAATTATATTCAAACCAGAGCAAAGGGACTACATATAGAGTTGGAGACATCCATGGTGTTCTAGCTATTGCAGTTTGAGCAATCTAAGTTCAACTGTATATTGTATCATTATTTCCTAGAGTGCAGGGTTTTAGCTAGGATTTTGAGACCATTAGTCACTTTTGCGTATCGAATTTCGCAGGCCGATGTGTACTATGCAGATAGTAATCAACATGAAGATAATAATTTGATTATTAATATTTTTTTATATTTTTCTTGCATTTAATACTTCATATTATAGTAACAAATTGATATTCACTTTATATGTTCATCTTCCACACCTAAGCTTTGTATTTTCATACTCTCTCAGTGCTTCCATCTTAAGAATTTAGAAGTCATATTAGAGAGAAGAGCATCAGCATGCATTTTAGTTAAATCAACTTGCATTTTTGCTTGGTTTATTGATGTCAAGATTAACAATCAAATATTCTGCAGTCTAACATATTTCATAACTTAATTCAAACTTCTATATATTTGTAATAAAAAATAAATTATTTTTCAAAATACCATTCATTTGTTGTTTTTAAGCACCTTTAAGATTAAATAGTGGTGCAATATAAATTTTGTGTGATCTTGAATGAAGCAAATATCAGCATACTAAATGTCTAAAAAACAAAAGACAAATTTTAAAGGGGAAATAACCCACTATCAAAACACGTGGTTTGTAAAAAAAAAAATCAATGTTTTCAAAGGGGAAGTATGACCTGTTAATTATGAAAATTTTGCTGAAAGAATACTTTTAATGTTCAATACCATAATAATTTTAAACAACTGATGGTTAATTGCCATACAGGTAAGCAGGTTATCTCTGATTGACCGGAAATAAGTGAACACAGGTAAACAAATCTTTACCACTGAACTAATCCTTTAATTGATATGACAGGTGTAATTAAAGTGTCAGTTTGGACAATTAGATTACAGTAACAAAGATTATGAACATAATATTTTCATATTTGGTGATTTTCAAAATTCCAAGTGACGAATTGCAGTCTGAAAAAATTCGCCACTTCTAAAAAACATTCGTCAATGGCGAAAGTGACGAGCGCTAGCTAAATCACTGCTAGAGTGACAATATGATATTTAACTAATGTACTTGATAAATCACTGTTATCTTGGTATGTATAATAAGATATTGATTCCTGTAGCATGTGTAGTAATTGTAATAACATCAACAAAAAATATACATATAAATGCTTATCAAGAGTTACAATCTTCTCACTTCCCCTCACCCTTGACAAATTTTAGCTCCTTACAGCAAGCCAGGATTCTCTGGTGATAAAAAAGCATGTCAACAGTTTTTCCAAAATTGATGGATGCACTGATCGAAATTCCCTAAAATGGCCCAGGGTCCTTTTTTTCTCAAAATACCAGTTGATGAATCCCTTGCTCCCATACTCTCCATAGTACTGAAAACTAACTAATTATATTGGTTTGACCTATATCTACAGGTATATGACCTGAAAAGTTATAATACAAAGAACTTAACTCTGTACAAAATGAACACACCTTTGGATTGTACAGCACAGGATGATGACTGAATGTCATGTAAGGCATTGTTGAACAAAATGGATTCCATTTCATGGCCCAATTTGGTTCTTCATTTTTATTCCATCGGATCTGGATACCTCCATGCTCTCTTTCTCTACAAAAGGAAAACAAAGATGCGAATAACTTGTTTCAGAATCTGGAAAAAAAATATGTATATGCACAATATATGATGCATGCTTTATACTGAAGAATTTAACAAAATTTTGTTAGACATGTTAGAAAGAGTAAAACATTAAGGACGATCCTAAATTGTGTTATACAGAATGCCAAAATAAAAAGAATTCCTAGATTTAGTACCCTCCTGTCCCCATTTTCTAGTCCTTTATAGATACTAAATTTTCATATCTTTGTTAATTTTGGTCATTTTCTTCAAAATTTATTTAAATTATATTCAAAATCTCCAGTATAATTAATTACAAAAAAATAACCCACCAGACTTTAGTTTTCAAAAAATCAAACATGAACAAAGGAATTCATTCAACTTTTAATGGACTACCTTTTACAAAACCGTTAGGAAAAGACATAACAAGAGCTGGCGCTGAATGGCAGCCTGATATACCCCCGCTCATTGAGCCCTGAATCAATGTGGCAAGTGCAAATTTAATTGTATAGGGACACAATACAGGTGTGGACACAGTACAAGTGTGGACACAATACAAGTATAAACACAATGATATAATACTAGTAATCAACATGTTCAACAATAACTGTCAACACAACAATTGAATCTGCTTTACATTTTCAAAAGAAACTGTGACAAAAATTCCATATATTGTACAACAATGAAAAACAATGATGTCTAGGAAAACAAGAAGTGCTCATGCCTTAACATTAAAATGTATATACACAATAGATTGGACCGTAAGGAAGCTCTGTGCAAAACAACAATTGAATCCCACTTACAGTTTCAGAAAAATTTGTGACGAAAAATTCAATATATTGTACAACAATGAAAAAAAAATGACATCTCGGCAAACAGGAAGTGCTTATGGCGTCAATTTGAAATCAGGATACATGATAGAATGGACCACAAGGAAGATCTGTGCAAAACAACAATTTAATCCTACATACAGTTTCAGAAAAAATTGTGACAAAAAATTTCATATATTGCACAACAATGAAAAACAATGACATCTCGGCAAACAGAAAGGGTATATGGCATTACCTTGAAATCAGAATACCAATAGATTGGACCATTCTGTGGAAAACAACAATTGAATTCAACTTACAGTTTCAGAAAAAATTGTGACGAAAAATTCCATATATTGAATAACAATGAAAAACAATGATGTCTCAGCAAACAGGAAGTGCTTACGACTTAACCTTGAAATCGGAATACACGATAGATTGGACTATAAGGAAGCTCTGTACAAAACAACAATTGAATCCTACTTACAGTTTCAGAAAAAATTGTTACGAAAAATTCCATATATTGTACAACAATGAAAAACAATGATGTCTCTGCAAACAGGAAGTGCTTATGACGTAACTTTAAAATCGGAATACACGATAGATTGGACCATAAGGAAGCTCTCCACAAAAGAACAATTGAATCCAATTTACCGTTTCAGAAAAAATTGTGACGAAAGATTTCATATATTGTACATAATGAAAAACAATGATGTCTCGGCAAACAGGAAGTGCTTATGACATAACTTTAAAATCGGAATACACGATAGATTGGACCATAAGGAAGATCTGTGCATAACAACAATTGAATCCCTCTTACAGTTTCAGAAAAAATTGTGACGAAAAATTCCATATGTACAATAAAAAAACAATGAAGTCTCGGCAAACAGGAAGTACTTATGCGGTAGCCTTGAAATCTATATATACACATTGGACCATCATGAGGAAGCTTTTAACAAAATATGAATTCATTCTGTAAAGTAGTTGCTGAGAAAAGTGCTGTTACGGACGGACGAACGGAGGTAAACCAGTATACCCCCACTACTATGTAGCGGGGGTATAAAGATCAGACCGAGGGAAAATAATAAAGAAATTTTCTTCATTTGGGAATTATCACAACTATAACAATTCTTTCAGCTATAACTTACGGCATCAGACTTTTTTCTGGATATCTGAAGTCTCCAATGGCGATGTGATCAATCATGTGTAGTAACAAACGACGCCATTCTTCTATTTTGTTCAGAATAAAGTTATACTTGAAAACCAAAACAGATCCCTCGGTTAACAATACTATCTTCTCTCTGTCATTATTCCAGTGGTCAATTCTGCAAAAGAAAATGCATCAGTGTTCCAGGACACATTTAGGTTGTCTGCACTACATATGTAAATATATTATCTATAGAAGAATTCCTGAATTATCATAGAATCCCTAAGTCTGATATAATGATCATCACATTTATTTAAAAATATAAAGATAAATTTAAATTTCTATATACTAATATTTCATTTTAAGAGCTATTTGCTTAACCAACAGACAGAGATTATTTTAATTGTAGCTCTTTAATATGCTTAAGTAAACCAAGTGGCAAATGTTAACTGAACCAAAATCAAGATTTACAACCCTAACAATAGGCTCTCAAGAGCCTGTATCGCTCACCTGGGTCATGGCTGACACAATAAGTCAAAATAATCACAATGTTTAAGGGTCTCATTTTCAAGTTTGCTGATGTTATATGATCCCAAATTAAACTATGTTCCCCACTGGCAGCTATTTTTGATGGGGCGTAGACCGACTGTCACCTTTCTTGAAGAAGACTATGTAAGGATCATTGTATGTTTTAGATGCTACTTCAATATTTATCTTATTTGCATGGTGGGCAAACAAAACCTAAAACTTGAAACAATATCCATTTATATACCATTATTATTAATTTGTGAAATAAGTGTAGATGATGAAAGTATTTTTGCAAAAAAATGTAAAAATTTGTACAAAAACACTTTTTTGCTCTCAATTATGTAACAAATAATTATTTTTAATAAAGTGATATCAGGGAATTTATCTAAAACTTAAAAGAGAAAAGTAAATCAAAGAAGATTTGAAAACAGAATTTAAAGGGAAATAACCAATAACCATATATATATATATGGCATTGAAAAAAAAAATTTTTTGGTGAAAAAGAGTCAATAACTACAATACGGGCTGTTGGATTTTCTTCAAAATTTCAGAGTATCTTGATATGCTGAACATTTTTACAATTATCTGTTAAAGTTTTTGAAATAAAAAATGCATAAATTTTGAAAATTTTACGGAAAACGGGCTGTAACTCTGAGCTGGGATTTCCAATTTCCTTCAAAATTGCAAAAAATGTCAGATTTTTGATATCTGCAACGGTTTTTGAGTTATTTGCCAAAAACAGCAATTTACCCCTATGTTCTATTTCTAGTAACATCGGCCATGTTGTTTGGTCCTCGGACTAACCGAACATATTTTTTAAACTACATACTCTGGTGATTACCCGGGCCAAGTTTTAATTAAATTGGCCCAGTGGTTTCAGAGGAGAAGATTTTTGAAAAAAAAGTTTACGACGGACGGACGGACGACAAGTGATAGCAAAAGCTCACCCTGGCATAGCCAGCTGAGCTAAAAAGACATTACTATACACCAGTGATACACATATCAAACAGAAATGGTAACAACTTCATACAATGTTATCTTTTTTAACACAGCAGATCAGTTTTTGATTGTAAGTTTGAGTGTAAACAATTCTACATGTAATGATTGGGGTAAAAACTCCAGCATATGTTAAAATT
>MJUU01006081.1:7616-34152 GCA_002080025.1 Modiolus philippinarum | reverse complement strand
GGGGGGGGGGGGGGTGCCAAAAATTTTTTTTTTTATTTTTCATCGGATTTTGATGGGTTTTTTTGCAAATGCTTCCTCGTGAAAAATGCAATAAAACTCTCCCCAAACATTTTTTTTCATCTTGTACCGTTTTTCAGGTAAAAGGAATTCCGTCATTCTGGAAGTCGTTTCCGGATGATAACTTGAGTATCCCTTGCCCGATTGAAACAAAACTTTTACAGATGGAAGAAATTGGGAAGGGAAGGAATACTAATGATTTTGGGGTCAGTAGGTCAAAGGTCAATGTCACAAATTCTAAAAATAGAATTTATTGCGCCAAAATTTGGTCTGTGTGGAAAATTTTAATTTTTTATCAGATTTCGATGGGATTTTTTCCATTGGATTTCTCTCAGTGAATGCTTTCGTACATATGCCAATATCTCTTACCGTTTTCAAGATAATTGGGGTCAAAGGTGTTGACTCCCACGTAAAAGGGGTCAAAGAGAGACAAAAATGCCATTTTGGTTTGTGTGGGAAATTTTTATTTTTTATCCGATTTTGATGGGATTTTTTTCATTGGATTCCTCTCAATGAATGCTTTCATTATTATGCCAGCTATCTCTTACTGTTTTCGAGATAATTGGGGTTGAAGGTACCAAAGGGGGCCAAAAAATGCCATTTTGGTTTTTGTGTAAAATTTTTACTTATTATCCAATGCGATGGGATTTTCCCCGTTGGATTCCTTTCCTTGAATGCTTTCATGAAAATGCCAACAAATTTTTGTTGTATCTTTCAGTTTTTGAGGATATTGCACTCAAAGCTGGCAACAGGTAAAAAAAACTCCATTCATCTAACATACAACTCTAAGGCAGGGGACCTTGAGCACTGCTCTATTTTTTTGAATATGGTTCCAGAGTTTTGTTGATTTCAATTTCATTTATGATTTCAATATATACTACTCAACAAAAGAAACGATACACAGATACTGATTTAATCAAATATAATATTTTACTTTTTAGCAGAAAACCATAACCGAATTGTATTTTCTACACGTAGGAATTAACATTATGTCCAAAACTGCTTCTTTAGGGACCAACCATTTAACCTGAAGGGGGGGGGGGTTATGTTTTTTCTTTTCTGGACAGAAAATTTTTTCAGCGCTTCGCGAGAAACAAATTATTTTTTGCACGTGTAGCAACAAAATATTTTTTTTCAAAATTAACATTATTTTTTGGGGCTGAAAGCCTCATTCAGAAATTTTTTTTTCATCATTTTGGCAGCCAAAATATTTTTTTTCACATAAAATCAGATCCAAAATATTTTTTTAGAAAAAAACCATAGCCCCCCCCCCCCCTTCAAGTTAAATGGTCGGTCCCTTACAATTTCTGAGCCAAATCTGGTCACGGTCAAGGTCATAATCCAGAAGTCGTAAATAGTGAATATATCCACATTTTCTTTTTTCCAAACCATCACATTTTCGAACTGCCTGACTTCAAACTTCTGTTGCTATGTCGACCATGATTTCCTCAGGCATATTTTCCTTTTTCAACTACCGTTCTCATTAGCATTAAACGCGTGTTATGCGATCTTGACGTTGCGACCTCTCACGGGACCTGTTGTCACATGATTTATCATATGATGAGCATGTTCGCTTTAGATTGATCAATAGTCTTAAGTTTGTTCTTCTTTTTACATAACAATGAAATTCGAGCAGTAAAATCAAGATCGACGGTGTGACCGCACTAAGTAACTGTCCACCTTGATTTTGGATTGAACGGGGCATCGAAATGAGACATTGTTTTCAATTTTTCAGGATGGCAAATTGTTAACATGATGAATTGTCCCAATTATTGATATCAAACATTTCAAATCATTCATCGGTAAACGGCGAAATCGGTCATAGGGCGAAAAACTACCATTCCGGATTTTCAACGTATCCGTATTGAAAGTGATTTAAAAATGGAATAAACAAATGTGTTTTGGCATTGAATACATTAATACACTAAAATAAAAACTTTAAATTGTGGAATACAAAAATATTTAGAAAATAAAGTGAGTATCGTTTCTTTTGTTGAGTAGTATATATGTACAGAGCAATAAATCACAATTGCAATTCTGATAACCGTGGCTTAGCCTCCAAACTAAAGACAAACACACCTATGCCGGAGTAATTTGCTCATTAATTTCAGTCGGTGTTAATTGACTCAGTACCTTCGTACTTTGATTTTCATTGAAACCTTTCAATTTTTGATTTTTCGTATAACTTGTTTTCATTGTCAATTCGAATGAGTTCTAAAGTTAATCACCTTTTGTACAGTAAAACAATTCAACACTAATTGGCAAACAATTGGCTGACGGCTTGTTCTGTAGACATTTGCTTTGATCTTAATTTAATTACGTTAATGATGGGTCTTTTGATAAAAAAATATAAATCAGTGTTTCGTTTCCTTCAAAATAAAAGTTTTCTTCTGTTTCGATAACCTTTTAAGTTAATGGTATTGTTTCAAAATATTCATCATATGACTATAAATCTGCAAAGAAAGAAGTTTTTTAAATTACTGTTTTACAAAATAAAACAAGACAATATATTTTAGGGGATTATTTACTTTGAAATGCTAAATTTCGTGAACTTCCTTGGATTTGAAATTATTTGTTGAGAAAATTGTAGAAAACGAAAAGAGAATAACTGCATAACACTTGGTTGGGAAAACAAGTAGTAGGTGCTAGATAGAAAATGAAAGTTAAGTTTTAATACAAGAAAAAAATTTGCAGAAGAAATATATATATCGAGAAGATAATTAGAATTACTGACTGAAATCAATGAAATATCCATCAATTCTAAAATAAGTCGTGTACTCGTTGCCATCCCTATCATTAATTACTGTTTATTGTATATGCATTCCACGACAATTTGTCCCCATGAAATAGCTTTTAAGATTAAATCCATGAAATTTTATCCCCATGAAAATTAATAATTATACAAGTTCCATTCATCTTAGACCGAATTACCTGTCATTTACAAAGCTACTTTTATCGTCCTGTGTTTATCTTTTACTAATCTGATAACACTTTGTACAAAGCAATATGAAAAATGAAAAATAAAAATAAAGAGTCAGATTATTAAAGATAAACATAGGATGATAAAAGTAGCTTTTTAAACGACACATAATTCAGTCTACATTCATCTATTCCTTAAAACTACTGTCTGTGTCAGTCATGCTTCAGCTGTACAGACACTGTCATCTTTGAATTATTATTGACCCTGAAATAATGCTTGAAGCATTCAAGAACATTGTACGTAAAGTTATAATAATATAACTATTATATGTGCAAATACAAACAAGTATCCCTATATCTTTTAATATTATTTTCGGCCACACAAAACTAATTACTTGGTTTTCATGATCAGGCCTTCCCTGATCTGTTTTTATGGTGCCCCCATGTTATCGTTTTATTGTCATAATAATGAAATAAAAGCAAAAAGCAGCCTCATCCCTTTTTGGACAAATAAAATGATGAAAAAGAACACCTCCCTTTCTCATCATTTTCTCTGATTAAAGGCCTGAGAACCAAGTAATTTACTTCATATGTCCTAACCCTTACAGATTTTATTAAGGAAAAAGTATCAAATTTTCTTATTTTCAGATCAAATTAGATCCAGATTTAGTTGGATCTGAATCCCAGGATGACAGTAATATGGTGGTCCTTCCGACAGAAAAAAGAAAATCTAAATCTGTAATTGAAAATACAAAACAAGTGAAACAACTGTCTAAAAAGGAACGTAAGAGGTTGGAAAAGATACTGGAAACAAAGAAAAAGAAGGCTCGTGTAAGTTCTTAATAAAAAAATTTGAAAATCTGTTGGCAGAGCTCAATTATACATCCGTACCCTCCACTTTCCCCATTCATTTCCAGAAATATTGATTTGGAAATGAAAGCTTAAGTCTTTGTAAAGATCAAAATCTATATAGAAATAATAAAATCCTAACTATAAGTACATGCAACCTATAATCGACTGATCCCAAAATCAAAAGATGTCATTCTTACAATGATGCTTGAAGTGTTTAAGTTTCAAACGAATTCATGAAGGAGATCTGAAGTTATGCTCTGGAAACCAATATTTTATTTCTGTAAGCCTGTACCGGTAATCTTTCATTCAAATTCATAAAGGCATTTTGAAGTTATGCTCTAGAAATCCATTTTCAGCCCAAATTTTCAGTTTCTTAATCTTCACCTTGACCACTAATAACTGACCATGAAATAAATAGGTGTCTTTCTTATCTCTAATTTCATTTTATTCAAACCCATGAAAAGTGCCATTTTTAGTTAGCCTCAACTAAGTTGAGGGGGACTATTGGAGTACCCCCGGCGTCCTCGTCCATGTCCACGTCTTCGTCTGCATCCGCATCCGCATTTGGGTATATATCTTGGTAACTATGCAGTGTAGGGTCATCAAACTTTGCATGCAGGAGCATCTTGGGTTAACTCACAGCTTCCAAGAAAATTAGGTCTCTGACCTATATTTTCCGATTGAGTGGCTTGCATTCAAATTTACATTTTAGTTCATATCTCAGTTACTATTAGTACAATAATGTAACTGTGCATATGCATGCATCTCTGATGGTAGGTCAGAATCCAGGCAAAATAAGGTCACTTTGACCTATATTTTCCACTTGTGTGACTTACATTCAAGTTTACGTCCGAGTTCAGATCTCAGTCACTGTGCATGGTAGGATCATCTAACCTTGCATGTGCATGCATCTCTGATGGCAGGTCAGCATCCAGGCAAAATTATGTCACTTTGACCTATATTTTCCGCTCGAGTAACTTACATTCAAGTTTACGTCCGAATTCAGATCTGTCGCTGTACATGGTAGGTCAGCATCCAGGCAAAATTAGGTCACTTTGACCTATATTTTCCGCTTGAGTGACTTACATTCAAGTTTACGTCTGAGTTCAGATCTCAGTCACTGTACATGGTAGCATCATCTAACCTTTGCACGTGCATGCATCTCTGATGGTAGGTCAGCATCCAGTCAAAATTAGGTCACTTAAACCTACATTTTACGCATAAATGACTTGCATTAATGTATACATCGAAGTTCATAGCTCAGTAACTGTACATTGTTGGTTCAGGTAACCTTGCATATGCATGCAATTTTGATAGTATGTCAGCATAAAGGCAATATTTGGTTGCTGCGACAACGTGCCATAACGAGGTGAACTTTGTAATCGTTGATTACCTATGTTTATGACTAGTGCCATGCCCTTTTCAAATTCTGGCTCGAACACTGAATGTAGATGCCATAATATGCTTGGATGTGGGAATATTACTGCTCAAAAGTGAGAAAGTAGAAATCATCATGCTTGTCTTATTGTTTTGATTTCAAACATCTAGAGTTATCAATGTAGAAGTACAAGTCCAGGTACAATGCTGATGATGGTGCATCGTGGTCTTCTTAATTACAAAAATAAGAAATAATTTGATATTTGTACATGTTGCCTTATTGGAAACCAGAGACAGCAATAATAATGAAGTAATATATTATTTAAAAAAGATAGCTTTGTTAAAACTCAGTCCCGGCTGATGAAATATCTTTTTTATTAGCTCACCTGGCTAATGCCAGGGTGAGCTTTTGCCATCACTTTGCATCCGTCATCCTTCCGTCCGTCCGTCGTAAACTTTTCATTCAAAGATCTTCTCCTCTGAAACTACTGGGTCAATTGGCACCAAACGTGGCCACAATAGTCCTTGGATGGTTCCTTACAAAAAAGGTGTTTTTTAGGTCCACGTGATTTCC
Source organism: Modiolus philippinarum (assembly GCA_002080025.1). Taxonomy (NCBI): domain Eukaryota; kingdom Metazoa; phylum Mollusca; class Bivalvia; order Mytilida; family Modiolidae; genus Modiolus; species Modiolus philippinarum. The sequence continues at coordinate 28,373 of MJUU01006081.1, read as the reverse complement.
AAGATGGCGGCCAGCGGGAAACATAATTTTAACATTGGACCCTATGGGAAAACACTTTCAAAGATCTTCCTTTCTGAAACTACTGAGCCAATTGCAACCAAACTTGGCCACAATAGTCCTTGGGTGGTCCCTTACAAAAAAGGTGTTTTTTAGGTCCGCACGATTTCCAAGATGGGGGCCAGCGGGAAACATAATTTTAACATTGGACCCTATGGGAAAACACTTTCAAAGATCTTCTTCTCTGAAACTACTGAGCCAATTGCAACCAAACTTGGCCACAATAGTCCTTGGGTGGTCCCATACAAAAAAGGTGTTTTTTAGGTCCGCGCAATTTCCAAGATGGCCGCCAGCGGGGAACATAGTTTTAATATTGGACCCTATGGGAAAACATTTTCAAAGATCTTCTCTGAAACTACTGAGCCAATTGGTGCCAAACTTGGCCACAGTAGTCTTTGGATGGTCCCTTACAAAAAAGGTGTTTTTCAGGATCGCGCAATTTCCAAGATGGCCACCAGCAGGGAACATAGTGTTAACATTGGACCCTATGGGAAAACACTTTCAAAGATCTTCTTCTCTGAAACTACTGAGCCAATGGGAACCAAACTTGGCCACAATAGTCCTTGGGTGGTCCCTTACAAAAAAGATGTTTTTTAGGTCCGTGGGATTTCCAAGATGGCCGCCAGCGGGAAACATAATTTTAACATTGGACCCTATGGGAAAACACTTTCAAAGATCTTCTTCTCTGAAACTACTGAGCCAATTGCAACCAAACTTGGCCACAATAGTCCTTGGGTGGTCCCTTACAAAAAAGGTGTTTTTTAGGTCCGCTCAATTTCCGAGATGACCGCCAGCGGGGAAAATAGTTTTAACATTGGACCCTATGGGAACACACTTTCAAAGATCTTCTTCTCTGAAACTACTGAGCCAATTGGTACCAAACTTGGTCACAATAGTCTTTTGGTGAACCTTTACAAATAAGGTGTTTTTCAGGATCGCGCTACATTCAACATGGCCGCCAGCTGGGACCTAGTTTTAACATTGGACCCTATGGGAAAACACATTCAAAGATCTTCTCCTCTGAAACTACTGGGCCAATTGGAACCAAACTTGGCCATAATAATCCTTAGGTTGTCCTTTGCAAAAAAGGTGTTTTTCAGGTCAGCGCGATATTCAAGATGGCCGCCAGCGGGAAACATAGTTTTAACATTGGACCCTATGGGAAAACACATTCAAAGATCTTCTCCTCTGAAACTACTGAGCCAATTGGAACCAAACTTTGTCACAATAGTCCTTAGGTGGTCCCTTGCAAAAAAGGTGTTTTTCAGGATTGCACTATATCCAACATGGCCACCAGTGGGGAACATAGATTTAACATTGGACCCTATGGGAAAACACAATCAAAGATCTTCTCCTCGGAATGTAATGAGCCAATTGGAACAAAACTTGGCTGCAGTAGTTATTGATTGGTCCCTTGGATAAAAGGTGTTTTTCAGGTCAGCGCGATATCCAACATGGCGACCATCGGGGAACTTAGTTTTTACATTGGACCCTAAGGGAAAACACATTCAAAGATCTCCTCTGAAACTACTTAGCCAATGGAACCAAACTTGGTCAAAATAGTCTTTATGTGGGACCCTGAAAAGAAAACTGTTTTTTTTTTAGGTTCGCACTTTATCCAAGATTGCTGCCAGCAGGGAACATTGTTCAACATTGGACCACATGGGAAACACTAACAGAGATCTTCTCCCCTTTAACTAATTAGGGATATTGGATTTATAGTTTAACTATATATATGGGCTCATTAACATAAAATGTCTATGTTAATCAAGGGCCAGGTGAGCGATACGGGCTCTTGAGAGCCTCTTGTTTTGATGATTCTGATGTTAGAGTTATCACGTTAAGTACATGCTAGTAATGAATGATTTTTTTTTCAGAGAGCTGCCTTGTTTGAATCATTGTCTAAAGTCCAAGCCAGTAATGAAGAGCTAGAACAGTTTGCTAGTGTAGCTGAAATGCAAACAGGAAAATTTAAGAGGTTATATTTTTAAAATTTTTTGTTTTGTTTTTTTTATACTATATTTGCCGATATAACTTATTTGTCATTTTGAAATGTGTTGTAGAATTTATTGGAAAAGTTTCCTTTATATGTAGATAAAATGAACTACTCTGTAAGAAAATGTATCTAGAGACTGGATACAGAATTGGAAATGACAAAAAGGGTCTTTTAAATATGGGCATTTTGTTTTTGATACAGAATTTATCACGACCAGTATCAAATGAGCCCGTAGGGGCAAGCTTGATGCGTTATGCCATGATAAAGTCTGTATCAGAACAAAATTTCCTTCAATTCTTTTATCAGTTATTCACAAAATGATAAATAGAACCCTATAATAAATTGAAATAAGCTGAAACTTCTACTTTAACAGTTAATCTATTGCATTCTTCATTTAACTTATTACTCATATGAACACGACAAATTCTACAAAAACATGACGTCAGCTTAGCAACACGCAAGTCATGCCTTCACAATGACTTCATAATTTTGTGATAGTATCCAGTTTGGTGATACTAACATTATCAGTCTCTGTAGAACAAAAGAAATTCATAATATATATATACAGTAGAGTTTCTTTCTTTAAACTTTAACAACAGGTACATATGATAGATTTTGTGTTTCATAGGTGATTTGACTTTTTAGTTGAGACGAAAAATATTTGCAACAAATGGATGAGCCCACTTGCGGGCGAGTCTATTATTGGAGACATATTTGAAGTATCAGAAACAAAACTTATATTATCCTTTTTATTGATTATTAACTAAATCATTTGATAGGACAAATTTTGAAAAAAATGAAAATCAATTTTCAAGAAAGGGGAAATTGGCTATTGATAAGTAAAAGAATTCATACAATTCTAACGGTTTTTGTAAATATATATTTCTTGTCTACATTGATGTGCTGATTGACACATTAGGCATGGCCTAAGATACTTTTTATGCGACCGCTAAAAATTTTGAGGTCGTATAATGGTATGGTGTTGTCGTCGTCTGTTGTCTGTAGACACTTTTGTTTTTTGTCAATAACTTAAGTTTCAGTAGATTAATTGTTATAATTTCAACACAATGTTCCTTAGCACAAAAGGAAGGCTGGGTTTTGTTTTGGAGATTAGGGCCCTTCCTGTTTATAAAAAAGGGGCCAAAAAGGGCAAAATTGGGTGTTTCGTATATTTAGCTGTAGAATTTTTAGCTCACCTGGCTAATGCCAGGGTGAGCTTTTGCCATCACTTTGCGTCCGTCGTCAATCCGTCGTCCGTCCTTCCGTTTGTCGTCCGTCCGGCGTAAACTTTTCATTCAAAGATCTTCTCCTCTGAAACTACTGGGCCAAATGGAACCAAACTTGGCCACAATAGTCCTTGGGTGGTCCCCTACAAAAAAGGTGTTTTTCAGGACCGTGCGATATCCAAGATGGCCGCCAGCGGGAAACATAGTTTTAACATTGGACCCTATGGGAAAACACATTCAAAGATCTTCTTCTCTGAAACTACTGAGCCAATTGGCACCAAACTTGGCCACAATAGTCCTTTGGTGGTCCCTTACAAAAAATGTGTTTTTCAGGTCCGCTCGATATCCAAGATGGCCGCCAGCGGGAAACATGATTTTAACATTGGAACGTATGGGAAAACACATTCAAAGATCTTCTCCTCTGAAACTATTAAGCCAATTGACACCCAACGTGGCCAAAATAGTCCTTAGATGGTGCCTTACAAAAAGGTGTTTTTCAGGTCTGTGCGATATCAAAGATGGCAGCCAGCGGGAAACATAGTTTTAACATTGGACGCTATAGGAAAACACATTCAAAGATCTTCTTCTCTGAAACTACTGAGCCAATTGGCACCAAACTTAGCCACAATAGTCCTTTGGTGGTCCCTTACAAAAAAGGTGTTTTTCAGGTCTGTGCGATATCAAGGTTGGCCACCAGCAGGAAACATAGTTTTAACGTTGGACCCTATGGGAAAACACATTCAAAGATCTTCTTCTCTGAAACTACTGAGCCAATTGGCACCAAACTTGGCCACAATAGTCTTTTGGTGGTCCCTTACAAAAAATATGTTTTTCAAGTCTGTGCGATATCCAAGATGGCCGCCAGCGGGACACATAGTTTTAACATTGGACCTATGGGAAAACACAATCAAAGATCTTCTTCTCTGAAACTACTGAGCCAATTGGCACCAAACTTGGCCACAATAGTCTTTATTTGGACCCCTGAAAAGAATTTTTTTTTTTTTCAGGTTCCCACTTTATCCAAGATGGGTGCCAGCAGGGAACATAGTTTAACATTGGACCAGTTTAACATTGGACCCCACGAGGAACACTTACAGCGGTCTTCTCCCCTTAAACTAATTGGGCATATTGGAACTATAGTTTAATTATATACATGTATATTGGCTCTTTTACATAAAATGTTTATGTTAATCAAGGACCAGGTGAGCGATACAGGCTCTTGAGAGCCTCTTGTTATTATTTATCAGATTTTGATGGGGTTTCTTTCAGTGTGCTCCTGAGGAAATTTCCAATCAGTGTTACATCAACAGATTTCACCTCACATGTACCGTTCATGAGATAGATGGGGTCAAAAAGGGGCAAATCTCAAAAATTTTCAATTTTTTTATTTCTAGTCCAATTTTGATGCAATTTTTGGCCGGGTTGCACGGAGTGCAAATCCGGGTAATAGTATGGTGAATGTTGGGCGGGCGGGCGGGGAAATTGAGTACCTTTTTTGTGAAATCAACTCCTCCTACAGTTTTCAACCCAGATCTTTGAAACTTTACAGAATGTTTCTATATAAATTGAAGATGTGCACCTGACTTTATGGAATTATTTCAGAAATTTTTTCCTATTTTTTTTGCTTAGGGTTAGGGACTTAGGAATTGATCAGATTTTTTGGACATTTTCAACAATGCACATATCAGTTTTGTGAAATCAACCAATTCTTTGATTTTTGACCAAGATCTTTGATACGGTAAAGATGTGCACTCAACATTTTTGAATTGTTTAAGAATAGTTTTCCTATTTTTTTCTGGACTTTTTTTTTGGACTTTGGAAGTTACCCGAACCCAGAACGGTGAAATTCAGTCCTCCTACACTTTTCTACCCAGATCCTTGAAATTTAAAAGCATATTCTCTACTGCCCACACAGACTCACAGGTCCATTAAATAAGGAACCCATAAAACATCAAAACGCAACCCGGCCATTTGTGTCTTTGACCCATTTTTTTTCAATGGATTCCTTATGAAAAATTAATATAGCGCTAAACTATTAGATTTTTTGATAACTTGTTTCCTTTTGGAGCTATAAGGGGCCAAACAGGGCCAAAATTGCAAATGTGCAGATTACCTGAAATTTTTATTTTTCATCGGATTTCGATGGGATTTTTTCTTTAGATTCCTCTTGTTGTAAGCTTTCAGAAGTTGGGAACAGATTTTTCCTAGCTCTTATGATTTCCGAGCTATAAGGAGTCAAAAGGGCCAAAATTGCAATTTTTCAAAATATGTAAAATCTTAGTTTTTCATTGGATTATCATGGGATTTTTTCTTTGAATTCCTCTTGTTGTAAGCTTTATGTCCATCTAGTTACTGTGTCAAGCTCATAACTGTGTCCTAATTCACTTCAAATAACACTTTTTCTAATTTCAGTGGTCGACATGCTGCGGTCGTATCATGCTGCGCTCGGCATAGCCCTTTATTGAAAATATTTTTTCATATTTGGACAGTAGCAAATACTGTAAGTATTTGCCTTACAAGATCAAAGAAAACTCATATAATTACTGATAATAGTATTCATTACTGGTACTAGAAATTACTTCTCTGAAGCACATAAATTACTGTTCATGCTAAAGGGGAGTAGAAGTGTTTCACAAAACACATCTTGTTTATATTTTGTATTGCCGTTTTAAGTTCGCCTCAAAGAAGTTGAGGGGGACTATTGGAGTACCCCTGGCGTCCGCTTCCCCATCCTCGTCCATATCCTCATTCAGGTGTATATCTAAGTAAGTATGCAGGGTAGGATGCAGGTGCATCTTGCGTTGACTCACAGCCTCCAAGAAAATTAGGTCTCACTGACCTATATTTTCTGCTTGAGTGGCTTACATTCAAAGTTCATATCTCAGTAACTAGACATAGTACAATTATCTAGCTATGCATATGCATGTATCTCTGTTGGTAGGTCCAGGCAAAATTAGGTCACTTTGACCTATATTTTCCGCTTGAGTGACTCACATCTAACCTTGCACATGCATGCATCTGTAATGGTAGGTCAGCATCCAGGCAAAATTAGGTCACTTTGACCTATATTTTCCGCTTGAGTGACTTACATTCAAGTGTACTTCCGAGTTCAGATCTCAGTCACTGTACATGGTAAATTCATCTTACCTTGCACATGCATGCATCTCTGATGGTAGTTCAGCATCCAGGCAAAATTGGGTCAATTTGACCTATATTTTCCGCTTGAGTGACTCACATTCAAGTTTACTTCCGAGTTCAGATCTCAGTCACTGACATGGTAGAATCATCTTACCTTGCACATGCAAGCATCTGTGATGGTAGGTCAGCATCCAGGCAAAATTAGGTCACTTTGACCTATATTTTCCGCTTGAGTGACTTACATTCAAGTTTATGTCCGAGTTCAGATCTCGGTCACTGTACATGGTAGGATCATCTAACCTTGCATATGCATGCATCTCTGCTGGTAGGTCAGCATCCAGCCAAAATTAGGTCACTTTGACCTATATTAGCTTGAGTGACTTTCATTAAAGTTTATGTCAGAGTTCAGACCTCGGTGTACATGGAAGGATCATCTAACCTTGCACATGCATTAATCTCTGGTAGATCAGCATCCAGGCAAAATTAGGTCACTTTGACCTATATTTTCCGCTTGAGTGACTTATATTCAAGTTTATGTCGGAGTTCAGATCTCTGTCACTGTACATGGTAGGATCATCTAACCTTGCACATGCAACATTCAGGCAAAATTAGGTCACTTTGACCTATATTCTCTGCTTGATTGACTCACATTCAAGTTAAGTCCGAGTTAAGATCTCAGTCACTGTACATGGTAGAATCATCTAACCATGCACATGCATGTTTCTCTGATGGTAAGTCAGCATCCAGGCATCATAAGATCACTTTGACCTACATTTTCCGCTTGAGTGACTTGCATTCAAGTTTATGTCCAAGTTCAGATCTCGATCACTGTAAATGGTAGGATCATCTAACCTTGCACATGCATGCATCTCTTATGGTAGGTCAGCATCCAGGCAAAATTAAGTCACTTTGACCCATATTTTCTGCCTGAGTGACTTACATTCAAGTTTATGTCTGAGTTCAGATCATAGAAATTGTACATTGATGGATCATCTATCCTAACATATGCATGCATTTTTGATAGCAGGTCAGTATCCAGGCAAAATTGGATTGCTGTGACATTGTGCCATAACGAGGCAAACTTTGTAATTGTTGATTACCTATGTTTGTTTAAGAAATATATTCAACCTTTGTAAAGGCTATATATGAAGTATTTACTGGGCCAAAAAAGGGTTAAATTGGGTGTTTTCACATATTTGTCTGTAGAATCTTTATTATTAATTGGATTTTGATGGGGTTTCTTTCAGTGTGCTCCTGAGGAAATTTCCAATCTGTGATATGACAACGGATTTCACGTAGCATGTACCGTTCCCGAGATAAATGGGGCCCAAAAGGGGCGAATCCAAAAAAATTATTTGTTTTATTTTTTATCCGATTTTGATGCAGTTTTTTTCAATGGATTGCTTATGAAAAATGAACACAGCACTCTGCTATTAGATTTTTGATAACTTGCTTGCTTACCTAGCTATGAGGGGCCAAACGGGGCCAAATTGCTAATTTGCAGATTACCTAAAATTTTTATTTTTCATCGGATTTTGATGGGATTTTTTTCTTTAGATTCCTCTTGATATAAGCTTTCAGTAGTATGTCAACGAATTTGTCGTAGCTCTTACTGTTTTCGACCTATAAGGGGTCGAAGGGGGCAAAATTGATAACTTGCAGATTACATGAAATTTTTATTTTTCGACGGATTTTGATGGGATTTTTTTCTTAGGATTCCACTTGATATAAGCTTTCAGTAGTATGCCAATGGATTTGGTGTAGCTCTTACCGTTTTCGAGCTATACGGGGTCAAAGAGGAACCATAAGGAGTCATAAGGGCTAATTTTTCATTTTCCCTAGTTTGTGTCCAGCTAATTACTGCGTCAATCCCCTTATTGTGTCCATGCAATTATTGTGTCAAGCTCTTTAGTATGTCCACACTCACTTTCAATTACACTTGTTCAAATTTCAGTGGTGGACATGCTGCGGTCGTATCATGCTGCGCTCGGCGTAGCCCTTTATTTATTTTTGCGCTTCCATTCCAAATGCGAAAATATAACTGCCGCAAAAATTTCTTGGTTTACAGTATGACATTAGGAATATGATTGTTGCATTGACCAGTGCAGCCTGTTCCCCCAGAAAGATTTGGATATACAATATATATTGAACTCTGAACAAAGATGTACAAATATTAATAAACAAAAAAAAATTGATACAAAGTAAAAAGTATGTTTTCCTGACCCAAGCAGAATACACAATAAAAAATCCCACAAACGAGGTTTTAATTTTACATGGTAGAACCTCTAAGAGCCAAAGGTGAAAAGTTTTTTTCACTTTACTTTGTCAAAAACTTATACCTCCATAGCCAATTTGTGTCAACACTTGTTCATATAGTACTTCCTAATAGAATTTATCATCTTATGTATTGCTTTGCCCATATACAGCTCTTTATTTTATGATATGCAAAGTCACATAGCTTTGTGCACATGACAATTAATTATTTAACATTTGAAATGATTTTCGTCAAATGAGGAATTTTATTTGAACACCCTGTGCTTCTGCCAGTTCTGGTTTAAAATGCACATATTATCTACATTGAATTAAAAAATCTTAAAATGATCTGTTTGATTTTAATTGCAAGCTTGCACATTACGTAAATGTTTTTTTTAGATAATAACTTTATGCAATGAAATATCAAGACTAGGTTTATTTTCTTGAATTTAAATGGTAGACTCCAAAAGTTCAGGACTGGGTAGCTCAGACATCTATTTAAATTAAATAACCCTTGATTTTTTTTTTATCATTAAGCCTTATACAGCAGTTAACAGTTTTAATATTTAGACAAAAGAATTAAAGTATTTTAACAAATTTTGCACAACATATATTGTTCTTAAGCCAATAGGGGTGAATCTGATAAAAAATAATTTAGTTCATTTACTTGATTTCATTGAAAAACAATAACAAATGCTTTGTAATAAGGTTTTACAATTATTACACTGGATCTGCTATGACTGTGGTCATTGTTCAGTGCCTATTCTTCAGTTAGTTTTTAAAATTCAATCTTCGTATTTGAAAAAAAAACACCTTTAGTCAATTTTCTTTTTAGCTGATCAGTAGCTTTAGATCTACAGCTGCCTAGGTGTGACCATTTTACCATTTTACTTAGGGGACAAGTATTTGATTTTCAGTTGGAGGCTTGGGTGATTTTATAAATAAATAATTTTAATATTGGTGCCAATTAAACATTAATTCCATGTAATTCCATGTAAACATTAAGTCCATGTATTCTAATCCTACTTGTCATGAAAATGAATTATTTAATGTATTTTTGAATAGAAATTTTTTGAGGGAAGATACAGTTACATAATGATTTGACATTTGGTGAAAATAATAATTGGACATGAAAATGAATAAATATCCTAGGCAAAATTGCCCAAGCCCCCCCTTGATAATCAAATAATGGCCCCTTATACCATACAAACTGATGGACTAATCTCAAATAAACTGAATTGTCACACCTGAGCAGCTGTAAATTTAAATAAACAGATTGTTCATGGGGAAAAAAATTGATGGAAGGTATTTTAGTAATAGTTAAAGAATGTTTCAGAGTAATTTATTGAATTAAAGTGCTTCTAAGAAAAGGGTGGTGAAGATGCCTGAGCGTGCAGCGTATCGGCATAGCCCTCTATTAAAAATGAGGAATAGGTAACATTATGCCCACGTTCATAGTTTATCCACCACAATTCTTCTAATTTAAAGTTACAGGGAGGCTACAAAATACTTTAAATATTAATTTGCAGATCTATAGGTTACAAACAATGCGCATGTTTGTTAAAATGTTAGAATTTGAAATGTCAAACTGCTGAACAGTTGGATCTGTTTTGACATATATCATAGGGTTAAACCCTTGATCAAATGTATGGTATTCATTTTAATATATTGTCTCTTCCTAGTAATACTCCTCTCTCTTTTTCCAGAACTCTTCTCCGTTTCTGACTTTTTATTGGCACCGTTCTTTTTTACATTTTTTTCTGTCTCAAGATTTATATTTTTAACTGGCTAGTCTATTCAGTATGTTTTTCTCTTTCAATATCAATCATTAATCTATTTCAGTTGATATAATGATATGAATATTATGAATTTTCTGTTGATATGGTGGAAGATTAAAGAAAGAAATTAGAAAAAATTCTAAATACTGCAGGCATGTGGTTGATGCATCTATGGGAATATAAAGTTTGTCTCTTTAATGTCAACTTCAGTTTCTAAATTTAATTCAAATGTTATATTAAAACTGTCATGTATACATGAACTTTGAAAAAAAAAATCCATGGTAAAACCTATTTTACATGTCAATCAGAAACAAACTATAGAGAGGAAAATAGATGCATATTCATATTCATAAATAATTGGTGTATTTTTTATGGCCCTGTTATCTGTTCAAGGGCCTGTATGTAATAATGAACCAAGGAACAGAGGGGGGAACAGATTTGTCCTTAACAAAAAATTCATATTTACAATCCGACCTGCTAACAATCTGATGTCTGTCCATTGTATTTTCAAATTTTGATCATATTATCTTGGGGGTTATTGCCATTTCTTGGTATCCATCTGTTTGCCTGTCAGTTCTGTCATCCATTAGCTTTTACTAGTAATATTTTCAACCATTGAAGCAAATTGACAAACCTGAAGGAATAATGTATTGAAGTTCATAAGTTCATTCATAAGTTGCTATTTTTCATTCTATTTCACCAAAATACACATATATTGGACTATTTTACCTAGAGTATACTATAATGACACACTGGGATGTTGACTTTAGTCTTTGTTTTATTCATTGTTTTGGAGCATGCATGCTCACTGTGTGAATCGTGTGATTTGTGTTCATGTAATAAGAAAAGGTGAAAGATTCCATTTCCATACATGTGATAAGGTCAGGATGCCAGTGCAGGAGATCTCCCTCCAAAAACCAGGAGATTGAGGGGTCAGTGAGGGAGATTTTTTCGGGTCGGTTTTAGTGGACTATTTTTACTCTTCGATGGTTCTTAATGTGTTGTATGAGTACATAAAATAAAACTGATCATATTTTTATGATTCACTAGGCTATTTAGTCAGACGCTTTTCATATTCAATTCCAGCTCTCAATGGAGAGAAGACATCTCCTTTCCCTTTAGTATTGCATAAGACATCTGTTTTATTGTTACTTGCATCTGGCAATTAGTTGAAAAAGGAATTTTTCCATCTTTAATCTTTTAGATTATTACTTAGTATTTATAAGTGTTTCTAATATTATTTCATTGAGTATACTAATATTTTTAAATTTGCAAATATTGAAACAATATATAGTAAAATCCAATAAAAATTCTTAAAACTGATGTAACTTTTCATTTCTGAAGAATTGATAGACGATTTTAATTAAAGGGAACACATGAAAGTTTTTTTGGTCTATGTTATACACACTGTAAGGGGAAATAACTCTGGACATCAACATTTAGCCCAGTCCTTTAATTTCAGCTTCCGCTACATAGACGATGTGCTTTCTCTTAATAATCCTAAATTTAAGGATTATTTACATCAGATCTATCCAAATGAGCTTGAAATTAAAGAAACAACTGAAACACCTACTTCAGCTTCGTACCTAGATCTTCTATTGTATATTGACGAAGATGGACGTTTGAAATCTAAGCTATATGACAAGCGTGATGATTTTAATTTCCCCATTGTGATCATGAACTTTCCCTTTCTTAGCAGCAATATACCTGCCTCTCCAGCCTATGGAGTGTACATTTCACAGTTGATTCGTTACTGTCGAGCTTGTAGTTTGTACAGTGATTTTTTGAACAGAGCAAAAACACTGTCCCAAAAGCTGCTTAGTCTGGGATTTGTTCACCCTTTGTTAATTTCATCCCTCAAGAAATTCTATGGCAGTCACCATAACATCATCGAAAGATATGACGTGTCAGTATCCCAAATGAAAGTGGACATTTTCAGATTTGACTACCGACTTTGACATTTTCCTGGATTGAATCACTCACAGTGTGACGGGTGCTGTTAACAGAGCAGGACATGCTTACCCTTCCGGAGCACCTGATGTCACTCTCAGTTTCACTGGAGTTCACACTGTGAGTGCCTTTGTTCTGAATGTTGTGGTTTCTGGTTCTGTGCTTTGTGTCTGTCTGGCGTCATTGTTTTTGTGTCTAACGTCATTGTTTTCTTTGTTCTCGTTTTTGCCCTGTCTTTGGACTTCGATTTTTGTGAATTTCACCCCTTTGTTCCTTCGGTATTCTACTGCCGTTGCTATATTGAACCATTCAAAGTTTTGACTTTTACGTCTTGAAATTGTGAATATCAGGGCTTATAACATTAAACAAACAATTCATTGTCTAATATATGTGTATTACATGTCCTAAATTCCTTAACTGGGCTTTCACATGCCACTTTGACTTATGTAAACATGGTGACTCGTAAAACAACTGGACGATGATTAAATCATGGCCATGTTGCTGGAGGCTATAAATGACACCTGTGATTATTTAAAACAACAAAATATCATTAATTACCTTTAAATTCAATAAGAAATCAACCAAGCGCAACTGATTGACAGGCATTATAGGGTACAAAACAGTTTACTTTTCACATTATTTTTAACAAACAAATACGGGAGTTTTGCAGCCAAATCCGTGAGGACAAATTTCAGGGTTTAAAAACGGGAGACTACCGCAGGATCCGGGAGCTATCACATGTATGCATTTCTGTAAAGTAAATTAAAAAAGAATTCAGGCTAATATTGATACATATAGCCCTTTAAATAAAGTGTTGTTATCTTTTCCTGATTGGAACTCTCCCATCAAATGGAGATACAAACACTCTTCACTTGCTGTTATCAAGCGTACGGATTGCTAACCATTCACAACTTAAACCCTGAATACATTTTAATACTGACAAAATTAGTGCAGTGTGGCAGTAAACAATGACCTAGTTATCTAAATATAAACAGTGCTATGAACTTTGTTCAGGATGAGTTGGGTTGATAACCGAAACTGTTTCATTGTATTTAAATGTTGAAACTGAAAAGTGGACCAAGTGATTTTTTTTAAAGGCCTATTGGAGATAAATAACTAAACTCCTTTGATTTTATCATTTATAGTTTAACATAAGAAATGTACATTGTATATTATTATCAGAGTCTGAAAAACATAACAAGGATGTTATAATTATAGTTTTCATAAAGAGAAAGAATTGTATATCGATGGATATCAACTAGAGTTATGTAATTTCAAAATATAATAAACAAGCCTTTGGCGAGTTTATTATATTCAAATATAATAAACTCGCCAAAGGCTTGTTTATTATATTTTGAAATTACATAATGAGAGTTGATATCCATTGATACACAATTCTTTCGAGTTGTTAAAAGTATTTCTCCTATGATTTTCATAAATAAGTGCATATTTAGTGCCAAATTGCTGTTTTCTTTTCGAATAACAACACCGTTGGTAGGTAACGTTAATCACGGCCAACGAGATTTCAAAGTGGTCCAATAGAAATGTCGGAAAAATAATAGCACATCACGCATTATGTGTTATTTCTTGGCGCTCGACCAATGAAATTCCTGTAAAAGCAATTCAACAAGTTCATATCTAACTCCAGCTTCAAAGTCTCATTATGAACCGCAAATAACTATTTGTGCAAGGAGTAGATAATAAACTTGCATCATAAGAGAAGTTACAATTCATTCAATTTTTTTCACAGGATGTAAAAGTATATTCATAAGACAAAAAGTTGTGTTTCTTTGAAATAAAATATCATTAGACCAATTTAAATTAATTAGTGGATTGTCATCTTCACCCTACTCCAATAATTTTTTCGTTCAAACTACAATTGGGTATTTTCAGATTGTTTTGAATAGTGGAAAAAGTTGTATTCAGAACCAGAAAACGTTAAGTTTTTATACGACCGCAAAAATTTTGCGGTCGTATTATGGTATGACGCAGTCGTAGGCGTCGGCGTCTGTGGCCAGCATAACTTTGTTTCTAGTGGACGGATCATCTTCAAATTTCAGTATGTGGTGTCTTGGCATAATTGCAATCCCGGGTTTTAATTTCGGGTTTGTGGCCCCACCTGTTTCAGAAAAAGGGGTAAAATTGGGTATTTTTGTGTCTGTGAACAGCATAACTTTGGTTCCAGTGAACAGATCATTTTCAAATTTTAGTATGATGTTTCTTGGCACATGCTTTAGCCCAGGCTATAATTTTATGTTCTGGGCCCCACCTGTTTTAGAAAAAGGGGCCAAAAGGGGTTAAATTGGTGGTTTTCACTTATTTGATTGTAGAATCTTTATTATTTATCGGATTTTGATGGGGTTTCTTTCAGTAAACTCCTTAGAAAATTTCCAATCTGGAATATGCCAACGGATTTCACGTGGCATGTACCGTTCACGAGATAAATGGGGCCCGAAAGGGGCGAATTTCAAAAATTTCATTTTTTTTATTTTTAGTCCGATTTCGATGCAATTTTTTCCAAAGGATTTCTTAAGAAAAATTATCATAGCGCTCTTCAATTAGATTTTTGGTAACTTGTTTCCTTACCCAGCTATGAGGGGCTGAAGGGGGCCAAAATCGTAAATTTACAGATAACCTAAAATTTTGTTTTTCATTTGATTTCCATAGGATTTTTTTCTTTGGATTCCTCTTGATGTAAGCTTTCAGTAATAAGTCAACGGATTTGGCGTAGCTCTTACCGTTTCCGGGCTATGAGGGGCCGAAGGGGCCAAAATCGTAAATTTACAGATAACCTAAAATTTTTATTTTTCATCGGATTTCGATGGGATTTTTAGTTCACCTCAGGAAGTTGAGGGGGACTATTGGTGTACCCCCGGCGTCCTCTTCCGCGTCCGCGTGTATGTCTACGTCTACGTCCGCATCCGCATTTGGGCATATATCTCTGCAACTATGAAGGGTAGGGTCATCAAACTTTGTGTGCAGATGCATCTTGGGCTATCTCACAGCATCTAAGAAAATTAGGTCTCTTTGACCTATATTTTCCGCTTGACTGGCTTTCATTTAATTTTAGGGTTGATATCTCAGTAACTGTACATGGTAGGATCATCTAACCTTGCATGTGCATGCATCTTTGGGGGTAGGTCAGCATCCAGGCAAAATTAGGTCACTTTGACCTATATTTTCCGCAGGATCGACTTACATTTAAGTTTATGTCCGAGTTCAGATCTAAGCAACTGTACATGGTAGGATCATCTAACCTTGCATGTGCATGCATCTTTGGGGGTAGGTCAGCATCCAGGCAAAATTAGGTCACTTTGACCTATATTTTCCGCATGATCGACTTACATTCAAGTTTATGTCCGAGTTCAGATCTAAGCAACTGTACATGGTAGGATCATCTAACCTTGCTGCTGCATGTGCATGCATCTTTGGGGGTAGGTCAGAATCCAGGCAAAATTAGGTCACTTTGACCTATATTTTCCGCATGATTGACTTACATTCAAGTTTGCGTCCGAGTTCAGATTTAAGTAACTGTACATGGTAGGATCATCTAACCTTGCATGTGCATGCATCTTTGGCAGTAGGTCAGCATCCAGGCAAAATTAGGTCACTTTTCCGTTTATGTCGGAATTCAGGTCTCCATAACTGTACATGGTAAGATCATTTAGCCTTTGTATAAGGGATGGTAAATGAGCACCCTGGCGAAATTGGGTTTCTGTGTCCATGTGCCATAACGAGGCGAACTTTGTAATCGTTGATTACCTATGTTTTTCTTTGGATTCCTCTTGATGTAAGTTTTCAGTAGTATGTCAATGGATTTGGCGTACCTCTTACCGTTTCCGAGCTATGAGGGGCCGAAGGGGGCCAAAATGGTAAATTTACAGATAACCTGAAATTTTTATTTTTCATTTGATTTCGATGGGATTTTTTTTCTTTGGATTCCTCTTGATGTAAGCTTTCAGTAGTATATAAACAGATTTGGCGCAGTTCTTACCGTTTCCGAGCTTTAAGGGTTCACAGGGACCAAAACTGCAAATTTGCAGATTAGCGGGTACCTAAAATTTTTATTTTTCATGGCATTTCGATGGGATTTTTTTCTTTGGATTCCTCTTGATATAAGCTTTCAGTGGTATGTCAATGGATTTGGCATAGGTCTTACTGTTTCCTAGCTACAAGGGGTCTAAGGGGCCAAAATTGCTTTTTTTTTTAGGAAATAATATGCAATTTTATTTTTGATCAGATTTTGATGGAATTTTTTTGTTTTGATTTCTCTTGATATAAGCTTTTAGCGGCATGTCAATGGATTGGACGTAGCTCTTACCGTTTCCGAGCTTTAAAGGGTCAAAGAGGAATCATAAGGAGCCATAAGGGCTAATTTTTATTTTCCCTAGTTTGTGTCCAGCTAATTACTGGGTCAATCTCCTTATTGTGTCCATCTAATTATTGTGTCAAGCTCTTTCCTATGTCCATACTCACTTTAAATTACACTTTTTTCAAATTTCAGTGGAGGACATGCTGCGGTCGTATCATGCTGCGCTAGGCGTAGACCTTTGTTTACAGATATTTTTGTTGCCAGTTAAATGCAGGTCAAGCTTGGAGTTAAATGAAGGTCAAGCTTCAATTTTGCTCAAATCTGATCAGATTTACAGAAAAACAATGAAATCAAAATTGTCGGTGGTACTGTTTAAATGTGCTTATAAGATATTTGAAAAGAAAAATGAAACATTTAACCCAATTTGAATTGATGAATCCTGAGGATATCAAACAATTTTCCATGAATTTTCATGACAGTCACACACACTTGACATAATTTGCTGAAATTATTAGTAAGATTTGCATCTACACTGGCTGAAAATGACCTTAAGAAGGTTGTTCTAATTGGCTAATCAATTTAAAAATAAAAAGGATTTTAGATGAATTTGGTTTTTGTTAGAAATTTAAATAAGAAGATATATATTTTAATGAAAAAAAATAGTAATGTTTTTTTTTAAATATAAGTTATTAAAAATTTGGTTGGAAACTGAATTCCTCTGAATTTTTCATAGGTTTAAAATTAGCAAGGTCTGGCCATGAATAGATGTGACATGATAAATATGATTTTATGAAATTTTTACAGAAAGATCTTAAATTTGTAAAATAAAATATGAAATTATAGAAATAAGGGTCCAAAAAGTTATAATTCTTTTAAATGGATAAACCAGAGGGATCCCCAAATCTGACAGAAATACCAAAACAGGAGGAGTGAACCTCCTTAATGGAAGTGTCAATGCTTGATAGGAAATGATGTAGTGTTAACAGTTGAAAAAATCAGTAGATTGTACTGGTTATTCTGATAATTTCATATTATAAAGAACTGCCCACTCTATGTCAGTACTATCTGGTACCCATGAGTAGATGATAATATTCAGAGTTCAGTTAAATTCACTACAAATAGCTTTGCCATATTAGCACTGCCATGTTCCCTTGTACATCCAATATAGGTTTTTCCTGTGTCAGTGCAGGCTATAGAATAAGGATTCTCTATTCCTACATCACCAGTATTAATATGTGTTATGAGATTTCCCATTTTGTCCAAAATATGAAGGACATCTTTGTTCACTTCTGATATAATGGTGTTGTCCCCATTTGTTTGTAAGTAGTTTGGTTTGAATGATTCGGCTGAATTGATACTAGGATGACCACTGTATATTCTAAAAGCATTCTCATTTTGACTAAATACTACTACTCTTCCAGTCAATTCACTAGATAACCAGTCCAATACACAGATATTACCACAGCTTGTAGATGTGATACTTCCAGGGTATGAAAATATAGGGTAATTGCTGGAGTCATGTTCATAGAATTTTTGATGTCTTGCCTCCTTATCAAAAGAAATAACAGCCCTCCTGCCTATCACTGGGAAATCCTCGCCAGAACTCTTCACCCCAACTAACACATTGTAATCACGAGTGACATGGATGGATAAAGGAATTAATTGTTCGGTATTGTAGATAGAGTTCTCTAACTGTCCTGTGTTACCACAGACCTGTTTGATCACTGATCTATCACTGACTAGTAGTAAATCATTTGATGGTGTACCTGCCATATCATAGACCCTTATATCGGTGCTTAAGATAACTTCCAGTTTGTTTACACCTGGTTCCACTTTTTGCAGTGTATACTGATTACTTAACCACAATGAACCATTACAATACTCCATGAGGAAAACTCCAGAAATGTCTGTAGTGTACTCTTGTACTACTTTGATTGTGATGCCTCTTGCTTTCTGTAATGTACCGAAGTTGTACTGGGTAATCTCTCCTGGTATAAAAATAGGCATGGGAGTAAAATTTAGCTCCATTGAGTCATCCTCTTCTGGTAAAGTTTCTTGTAGTTCCTTTGTACTCATTTGGAAGATTTGTTCTAAACTATTAGAACTGATAATGTGGTCCAATTGTATAATGCCCCTGGTGTTGTGTATTTTCTGGATTCTACTTTCTTCTTTTTCAATTGAACTGGAGAATGTGTTCCATTGTTGGTCGACCTCTTTTTCTGATTCTTTAGTATATTGATCAATTGCTTTTTTTAGTGAATCATTTTGAGCACTGATTTTCTTTTTAGCTTCATAGTTTTTGGCATTTTCAGCCATTTTTATTTCTTCGATTTGATGTAATACTTTCTTAAGAGTTTTTTCATTAGTTTCAAAAAGTGTATCTTTCAACATCTCAATTCGAATGTCATAGCCGTCATTGATATCTGTTAATTGGTGACCACGGTGGATTTTTGCAATACACAGAGGACATGCTAACTTGTCACATAACTTACAGTACAATACGCAAAACTGCCCTTCATGTTCGTTACACAGAATGGATCTAAAATCATGTTCTCCCGGAGGAGCATGAACTTCTATGACTCTGTGAGTTTTTGCATCTTTTATGCGGAGATGTCTGCTAAGTCTACATGAATTGCACATGAATACATCACAGGCTACACATTTCCAACAAACTTTATTCTTTGTTTCACATATACTACATATTACTGCAGATTGTGCTTTGTATAAAGATCCAGATGTAGCCATTTTGTGCAGAATTATACTAAGATCTAGACATAGCCAATGTTTTGCTGAACTACAATAATTGGCAATATTATACTGAAATATAGTTATAGATACATATCCATATACCAAGTTGAAAATCTTGGGTTGATTCCAATACATTGTGCATAAAACTAGTACAGTGTAAAATATAATGCACACTGGGAACAAAACAATTAAAAAAACATCAGTTATCAATTTAAAATCTTAACTTGAAATAACAATTTGTCTTCAAATGATATAATATTAATGTATTATGCATAAATAAATCTATTAAGACACTCATATTTTTTTAATATAGATTATGCAGAATTACTTGTGATAATTTATTTTGGCAAATATACATTTATAGGTTACAAAACAAATAAAACAACAGGACATGACACCTGATAAACTGTTATTCCCAGTTTAGAAAATGGCAATTGGAAGAAAAATGCTTTGAAAGTTCTTGATCAGTACTTAATATTTGTGTACATGTATTTGTATTCACTTGGAAATAAAGGCTTGACTAAACTGTCATCTGTTTTACAAATCAACCAATTATTTCATACTGATAATAATGTTTAAGCATTCCTCTCAAAAATAATATCTTGCAGATTGCAATTTTTTAGCTCATCACTTGGCGTCCGTCGTCCGTCGTCCGTCCGTCCGTCGTAAACTTTTTCAAAAATCTTCTCCTCTGAAACCACTGAACCAATTTTAACCAAACTTGGCCTGAATCATTACCAGGGTATCCTCTTTCAAAATTGTATCCGATGAGTCCGAGGACCAAACAACATGGCTGCCGTTACTAAAAATAGCACATAGGGGTAAATTGCTGTTTTTGGCAAATAACTCGAAAATCGTTACAGATATCAAAAATCTGACACGAGTAAAAGTGATCAGTATGGCAAGATCTACCTGCGCTGCAATTTTGAAGAAAATCTGATTACCAGTTTTGGAGTTATTGCCCTTTTTCCGGAAATTTTTCAAAATTTTAATATTTTTTATTTTTTATCAAAGTAACTATAGCAGATAGAGGTCAACTTTAAATTGCAAAAATGTTCAGCATATCAAGATCTACCCACCCTGAAATTTTGGAGAAAATCCAAAAACCCTTGTAGGAGTTATTGCCCTTTTTTCACAGAATTTTCAAAATTTTCATATTTTTCGTCTTTTATTTCTAAAACTATAGAAGATGAAGGTTAAGTGTAGATTGATAAAATGTTTGCCATGCTGTGGTGACTTCAAAAGTGGTGTTGAAAATTGATCGTTGACCGCCATTTTCAAAATGGCCGCCAAAAAAAG
>MJUU01006080.1:70316-104741 GCA_002080025.1 Modiolus philippinarum | reverse complement strand
CCCCCCCCCAAAAAAAAACAAAAAAAAAAACCAAAAAAAAACCCAAAACAACAACATAAAACACGGAACTAGAGAAAAAACAACATAATATTTTACGAAAGGATATGGAATAAATAAACATTAGACCATTACACATATGTTCACTCCAATTGCAATTTCCAATGAGCTGCATGGCCATCCCGGAAACCAACTCCTCATCAGCAGCACCGGACCCAAACAAAGGAAATCCATAATTTCAAAAAATGTCTAAAATGCATAAAACCAAACGAAGTCCGAATAATCAGTAATATCAAATAAATCTAAGGACAGAACTGCGATGGAAGGAGTTAATCCTTAGGTTTTAGAATCTACATAAATTTAGATAATAGTAATTGAACAGAGTGTACACATGAGATATTATCTCATGTACAAGTACAGCATATCTAAGAAAAATAAAGAGCATACATCTCTACTAAGGGGAATTGTTTTACCAACTCCACACAAGGGGAATTGTTTTACCAACTCCATACTGCAATAAAAGACAAACTCCTGTATTAAATATTTTACGAAAGGATATGGAATAAATGAACATGAGACCCTTACACATATGTTCACTCAAACTGCAATTATTCCAATGAGCCGCATGGCCACCCCGGAAACCAACTCCTCATCAGCAGCACCAGGACCCTAACAAAGGAAATCCATAATTTCAAAAAATGTCTAAAATGCATAAAACCAAACGAAGTCCGAATAATCAGTAATATCAAATAAAGCTAAGGACTGAACTGCGATAAACCTACGCTGTATTTGCAAACAAAGCTTAGTTTGACAAAAAAAAAGTTCGTTTCAATTTTGTAATGAAGTAAGTGAGAACCGATCCGTCAATCCAAAACGAACAATCCAAGGACAATGGCACTTCGGAAACAAAAAAAGACGAAAAAAACCAAAAAAACCAGAGACACAACATGGGTACGGCACAGAAAAGAAAAATGAAGACACACACACACGAAGATGAACAACACGGACCCAATAAAAAACCATGGGTGAGATCAGGTGCACCAGTAGAGTTAGCCTCTCCTGCTTCTTATAAGACACCCGCCGTGTTGAACATCAAATCCGGTAGTAATGTCAAATCCGGTAGAGGACACAACAATTAAGCGTTAGAGGGAAAGATCTGTTGTCATCTGGGAAACAGATATCCCAAGACGGTGATGTCGACCGTAAAACTTCTGGAGGGATGACTTCAAGTTTTGGGTAACATACCCTTGTTGAAGTAGAAAAAAGAAGGGAAACGGGGAATGTGTCAAAGAGACAACAACCCAAAGGGGAGTAATAACAACTCAAAGCCACCATAAGATCTTCAATGAACGGCGAGAAAACCCCACACCCAACGGCAGGTCGGAGTAGCCTATTTGTGAGCAACCGGGCTCTATCAAGGAAGTCACTGTATCGAACACAGGCTCTTGAATAGCGAATGAGTTAGGAGATGTAAACTCCATATGCCGGCGCTGTCGGGATGTTGCTACCAAGAAAAGGGAAGTTTACTATTAGAAAGGTGAAGTCATCGCGTTTGTCGTACAGCTTAGTTTGAAGTTTATCTCAGTTTGTCAATTTCAAGGTGAAGGTCAAGGAACGAGGCTGATGTAGAAGTGTCTGTGTTATCCTTAATTTCGAGATCTTTTGGATAGATCAAATGAAGAAAATCACCTAAGCGAGGATTGTTTAATGAGAAAATATCAACTATATAACGGAAGCTAAAATTGAAGGATTGGGCCAGTTTTTTATCTTTATTTTGAATAAGCCCTTCGATGAATTCAGCTTCATAAGAGTGAAGAAAATCACCTAAGCGAGGATTGTTTAATGAGAAAATATCAACTATATAACGGAAGCTAAAATTGAAGGATTGGGCCAGTTTTCTATCTTTATTTTGAATAAGCCCTTCGATGAATTCAGCTTCATAAGAGTGAAGAAACAGATCGGCTAGGAGAGGCGCTAGGTTTGTGCCCATAGGAATTCCGATAGTCTGTTTGAAAACAAGTCCTCCAAACTGGACAAATATATTGTCGATCAGAAACTCTAACATTTTAATCACTTCTTCCACTGTATATTTTTTCTCCGAATCGGAGTCATTTTGCACAAAGTAGGCTTGTTCTCTACATACAACAATGTACCTATATCTTCGTTCACCGTTCTTACGTGAATTAAACCTTTCAGCCGAGATTTTAGTTGTTCATGAACTTAGGGTCAATCCCTTTATCATTGTATTAACAAATGACTAAGTCATTAAGTCATCTGCATCTTGGCGTTTGCAAACTGGGACTAAGAACAGAACTATCTTGATCATTCTTTTGACATCATCATAAAAATGATCAATATATTATTCAATTAATTGCTTTCCAACGATTCTTATTTGTTTGTAACAGAAAGTCCTTATGCATTAGTATTTCATAGTTTTAATACAACAAGGTAAAGGTGTAATATGTTTGAATATGGTTTTTGCCATTATTATATGCCCTTTACGTCAGTTCACTGTTTCATATCCTTTAAACTACATTAAGGATGTAGTAAGGTGGGGTTTTTGAAATTCATAAAAGCCATTCGGATTTCTCGCATTTTATCCATTATTACTATGTAATATTTTTTGCCCCATTACACCCAATTTTCCAGTCATCAAAGGGTTCAGTGCCTCATTAGTTGAGCAAGATTTCATTAGATTGTAAATTTTCCTTCCATATGAAATAAATCGGTAATGAATCAATGTTATACTCAGGTAAAAGTCCAAGAGAGCATTTTCCCGCCATTTTTTTTAAATGTGAAATATCTTGAAAACTAGGCCCATAACCTACCAATAATTTTAGCCGAAATCATTCATTTACCAATTATCTTTCTATTTATGGCTTCAATTTAAAATCGTAGATTTATTTAATTTCACCTTACTACATCCTTAAAGAGACATGGAGTGGCGATCAATTCTTTTGTGCAACGTATTTATTATCAGCTGGATTGTGGGTCTAGAAGAGTGGCGAGTTTAATACTGTAAACGCGGAAATTTTGCGTGGGGTGTAATTTCGGTATATTCGCGGTCAGGAAAAATCCGCTAAAATTCCCGGTCAGGAAAAATCCGCTAAAATTCCCGGTCAGGANTCCCCCCCCCCCCCCCCACGCAAATTGTTTAGTTTTTGAAGTTTATATTTAAACGAATAAAATTGTCGAGCTTTAGGCGCGAAAATTACCCGCTCGCGAAATGTGTCTAACAAATCGAGAAAATAACACTTGAGAAAATTTCCACGTATAAACTGAAGCATTTTAGATTTGAGCATGTTGAGCAAAGCCGAATACATGTCTATATTTGACCTATTAAGTTTGCCTTTGAAATTGTTGATATAAAAGTACTTATGTTCATTTTGTTGCCAGATGGAATCTTTTTTTTTATTGTTGTTGCTTAATTTTCTTTAACGGCTACACTGACGTAAAACAAATATGGTCTAAATTGTTGCTTGCTAACTGTCACGATATATGATTCCTTGTTCACCATTAAAGAGGATGAATAATGCTACATGATTATTTCTTTCGTGTTTTTTGTTTCTTTTAAGACATGTTTGCATTCACACGAAGTCAATGTATTATTATTTATAGTTGCATAGTTTTTCCCTGAATAACAAAGTTATTGTAAATTTAGTCTCTTTAAATGACCATTTTGAAAGCTCATGTCTCTTCGGTGCAGATTAAATCTAAACCTTTGGAAGACCATAAACTCAAACTATGTTTAAAAACCGATAGAGAACAAATGACCAATTATTTATTTAGCCAAAATCGGCTTAGGACAGACCTTTGCATAAGTAAGAGTCTTAAGTTTTCAACAAGATTTACAAAAACTAAGATATTGCAAGTTTCTAAATAAAATCGGTTTTCGGGTCAGCGCCGAAGTGCTTACTACTGGTGAATACCTTGGGAACTAACAGTCAGCTGGTAGTGACATTCACCAAGTGGTCACAAATAACAAAATACAAAAGTAAGTGTAAATTTGGTTGCTGCATTTGGCCATTTCGCAAATTGTCTCTTCCACGCAGATACATGTAAAATCTGAACATTTAGAGACCATAAACTCATAGATGTTTAAAAACTGATAGAGAACAAATAACCAATTATGATTGAACATAATCTAAATTAAGTTCCCATCTGGTGGCCATGTTTGATGATGGATCGGCACCAAAGTAACAACACTTGGTCAGCACCCCATAATGATCATTCATGCAGAGTTTGTTTAAATCCATTCAATGTTTCTCAAGTAGAAGTTCTTTGTTTGCATTTTCCCATAGGTCCAATGTTAAAATTAAGATCCTCGCCTGCGGCCATGTAGGATGACGGATCGGCACCAAAGTTCCAACACTTGGTCAACGCCTCATAAGCATCATTCATGCATAGTTGGGTTCAAATCTATCCGGTGGTTCTGAAGAAGAAGTTCTTTGTATGAATTTTCCCTTAGGTCAAATGGTAAACTAAGTTCCCCACTGGCGGCCATCTTGGAAGAGGTCGGAAATCTTGACGATGTTCCATCAAATGTAGACCTTGACTTGCTGAACATTTTTGCAATTTAAACTTGATGTAAATCTCAAAGCGTTTTTGAAATACTTGTAAATGACAAAAAGTATAAAATCACGAAAAATTTGACCACTAAAGGGCAATAACACATATATAGGTAATTGGATTTTCTTCAAAATTTCCATGTTGGTAGATCATAACATGCAGACCATTTTTCGCAATTCAACTTAACCTTAACCTCTATCTTTTATAGTTTTTTAGTAAAAATGATAATAATAATAAAAATAATAATAATAATAAAAAATAAAAAAAATAAAAACATCCAAATTTTGAAACTTTACGGAAAAAGGGCAGTTACTCTATGATAGGTCATCAAGATTTTAACCTGGGGTAGATCTTGTCATGCTGATCATTTTTTTACCTCTGTCAGTTTTATTTATATCTGTAACGGTTTTTGAGTTTTTTGCCAAAAACTGTAATTTACCCCTATGTTCTATTTTTAGTAACGGCAGTCGTGTTGCTTGACTTTAGACATAGAAAATAATAAATCTGAAACTATAAATACCCTAGTGATGATTCAGTTGAAGTTTGGTTCCATTTGACTTAGTGGTTTCAGAGGAGAAGATTTTCGAAAGTGAGCTAACGACGGACGGACGGACGACGGACGCCAAGTAAGGCAAAGAATCACCCTGGTATAGCCAGGTAAGCTAAAAAGGGGTCGTTGTTTAGAAGACATTATTAGTTTGGGTTGTCTATATCATATCATAACCGATGTTATAGAGACTATTACACCGTCATTGACGATAACTTTCTTAAGAGAAAATAATACACTTAGTCTATTTTTTTTTCTTCAGAAGAGTCATATTATCGACAGAAAATCATTTAAAAAAATTCAGTTCGTGTCCCTTCAGGTTCTATATTTCAATATTGCACCAGTTCTGTATTCTAAGACAGGCCAGAATCAATGCAAGTTATACTGCTTTTCAATAATAATAAAAACAAAAACAAAAACAAAAACAAAAATTATCCGTGTGGTAGTGTGGGTGATTAAGGTGGTACGGGGGTCTAAATACTGTCAGATAGAATTTTCTTATATTTTCATGACTTATACTTTCTTATAAGAGCATACAAAAGATAAAATAGAAATTGGGGGTCACCGGCCATATAAGTGTGAAATCTGTCGTGAAAAAAATCAGCTATTTTGGTTGAAATAATAGGGAAAATTAGTGATTTTTGACAAAATTTTAATTTATTTTAGTTACATCAGATAGATTGTTTTTTCAAATTTGGTATAGAGTTAGCTAATATACTTGCCCTCGATTTGCATTATAAAAAATTGGGATCACCTACTTATTTTTGAATAAATGGCGAAAAACTGATTTTTCCCGTTCTTTCTAGACAGATTATCTCCCCTTATTAGAAGAGGAGTTTGCTGAAAATGTACAATATTATGCATGGTTACACAATAAAAGTTTCATAATTGATCAAATTTAACTATTATAAAACATCAAAAGTCATTTAACAACATTCCGACAGTGAATTCAATTTTTCGTCAAATGTGCAAGAATGATGCGCAGTTTTAAACTCCCGTACTATCTCAAGGTCAGTAATTAAGCGATCATTTAAGAGTTGGTCACTGCACTAATATCTTTTATGATAAATTATATATATTTTACTTTTTTTATTTTACGAAAGGATATGGAGTAAACAAACATGAGACCATAACACATATGTTAACTCCAACTGTAATGATTTTAATAAGCTGTATGTCCATTTCGGAAATTAATTCCTCATCAGAAGCACAAGAACCCAAACGAAGGAAATCCATTATTTCAAAAAATGTTTAAAATGACTAAAACCAAACGAAATCCTAATAATATGTCTGTTTTGCAATGCATTAGTGCCCTTCATTTTGTGATAATATAGATACCGATTATGTCGGTTCTTAGCGAGAACAACACAAAAATAGTAAACAAATATATTGGAGAATTTTACGAAAGGAGATGGAGTAAATGAACATGAGACCATAACACATATGTTAACTCTAACTGCAATAATTTTAATGAGCTGTACGGCCATTTCGGAAATTAATTCCTCATCAGCAGCACTAGAACCCAAACAAAAGAAATCCATAATTTCAAAATAATGTTAAAATGCATAAAACCAAACGAAATCCGAATAATCAGTAATACCAAATATAGCAAAGGACAAAACTACGATGGTGGGAGTTAATCTTTCGGTTTTAGAATTTAGATAAGTTTAGATAATAGTAATTGAACAAAGTGTACACATGAGATATTATCTCATATACAAGTACACCACATCTTTGAAAAATAAAGAGCATACATCTCTACCACGGGGAATTGTTTTACCAACTCCACACTGCAATAAAAGACAAACTCCTGTATTAAATATTTTACGAAAGGATATGGAGTAAATGAACATGAGACCATAACACATATGTTAACTTTAACTGAAATAATTTTAATGAGCTGTATGGGAAGTATACTCTGTATATTTGTTAATATATGGTAATTTAGGTTTCTCACAATCAATTGATTTATTTGATATTAGATAATTTTTATCTGCTAACCAATAACAATCTAAACTCATATTATTTTAATACTAACAGTAAAGAAGCCGGGATAAGGTACTGGCATTTTTTGTTTTTCAAACTAGCAAATGTACTGATTTCAATTGAATTACCAAATTAAAATAAAAGTTGGATTAATTCATTACACCTCAATATATATATTTTTGTTTGTTATTAGTGTGTCTATTTCATGAGGGTAATAACAAAATTACCGAACAGAGTTGTCAAGAGCCGAAGTCCTTGAGACAAACTATAAATCAGGTGAAAACCTACAAAATCTACCGCAATGGTCCCGACGTGGTACAGGCATTTCAAAAGAAATGGTTGATTAAACCGGTTTTATGTTGCGCCAAACCTCCGCTTCCATTGCGTTAGTGTCCGGTAGCAACTCATCGGCAATCACTATTGAAAGGTCATAGACAGTTTAAAGAAGTGAACATCCAAGTAACAAATAAAACAAAAAGAATCTTGAATCGGACCGAAACCTCAATTTTTTTCAATTTCGGGACCAAATTTTTAAGGTAGGAGGGTTCCAAACACTGAAAAAAAACAGCGACCTAATTCTCGAAAAAGGTTGTATTACTTCGTCGATCAGCTTTTTTAAAGATAGTACTTGTTTGTTTGGTATGATGTTCTCATTAACCTTAGTTTAACCAAATTAAGGAATCAATCACAAATATTTTTACTTTTCTTTTTGTAAGTGAATGTTAAAATATATACTGTTCGATGGATAGGAAAACTCACACAGTAGATTCTGCCAATCTTAAATTAAAAAAAACATTAATGAAAAGGGGTTATAAAGTCTAATCTCTCAGCAGCAAACAAGATTGCTACGCGTAACCATATGTCCCCCACCACACACGTAACTTAACACCCATATCAGATTACCATTTAAATATAATTTGCCAGGGGTTACCCTTGATATGTAGGTAATACATATTGCTGAAATCAAACATTTATGCCCCTTCCCCTTTTCAAAAAAAACTTGGACAGGGGTTCCCCTTATAATCTAGTTAAAGCATATTTGCTTAAATCGTAAAAAATACTTTTTTTTTTAAATTTCAGTTTTATGGCTTGGTTTCCATGGCAACCAAAAGCTCCACTATCAGTAACAATTCATTTAAGACTGCAATTGAAAAAAAATGGGGCAGATAAGTTAATACATATAAATGTTGAAATCAAACAATTTGAGTCCCCCTTTGGGCAGGGGTTACCCCTATAAACTGGAAAATTTAAAGGAATTCTGAGTAGTGGTTTCTGAGGAGTTGTGTTAACAAGATCGGTCACCGTATACCATATAAAGTCCAATAACCCCTAAAATATTTGACGAATCAAAACAGCGATGCGATATGATCTAGTACATTTAGCGACTAACAAGCCTGTAAAATTAGAATGAATTCGAACCAGCTGTTTCTGGGGAGTTCTATCCACAAGATTTGCCAATGTATAACAATGTGAAAAAACAAAGTCCCATAACTCCCACAACAGTTTACGAATCAAATGGCCATGCGATATGATCTAGTACATATGGCGACTAACAAGCCTGTAAAATTAGAATTAATTCGAACCAGCTGTTTCTGAGGGGTTCCATCCACAAGATTTGCCATTGTATATCAATGGGAAAAACAATGTCCCATAACCCCAACAACATTTACGAACCAAAATGGCCATGCGATATGATCTAGTACTAATGGTGACTAACAATCCTGTAAAATTTGAATGAATTCCGAACGGCGATTTCTGAGGAGTTGCGTCCACGGGATTTGCCATTGTAAAACAATGTGGGAATAATCAAAGTCCCATAACTCCCACAAAATTTGACGAATCAAAATGGCGATGAGATATGATCTAGTACTTACAATCCTGTAAGATTTGGACGAGTTCCTAACGGCGATTTCTGAGAAGTTGTATTCACAGGATTTGCCATTGTATAACAATGTGGAAATAATCAAAGTCTCATAACTCCTTCAAAATTTGACGAATCAAAATGGCGATGAAACATAATCTAGTACTAATGGCGAGTAACAATCCTGTAAAATTTAGTGAATTCTGACCAGCAGTTTTTAAGAAGTTGCGTCCTCAAGATTTGCCATTGTATAACAATATGGAAATAATCAAAGTCCAATAACTCCCACAAAATTTGACAAATCAAAATGGCAATGGAATATGATCTAGTTCTTATGGGGATTAACAATCCTGTAAAATTTGAATGAATTCCGACCATACAAAAGTATGACACATGAACGGACAGACAGACGCAGACCATTACTATGTCCCACCGTCGCGGTGCGGTGGTGGACAACAAGAACAATCTAAAAATAACAATCCTTTTGTTTGCCTCCGTGACGTTTATCACATTTGATGTTGTATGGCTAGGACTGAATATGACTAAATAAGAAAAAGAACCCCATAGGTTATTGAACATTAACATTAAATGTTTTACGTGAACCCAGCGATATCATGTTATATGGATTTTTGTGTTATTTTGTATTGTAATATACGTACAATGTAGGCTTGATTGTACCTTTTTCGTAAGTATTCGTGTTTGATTTGGGATATGAGTTTCATACAACAACCATTAAATTGAAATTAGATACATATCAAAAACATATATATATATACAGAAGATGGTGTCAAATTTTAATCATAGTGTATGATCATGCTTCTGATTATTGCTGTACTATTTTCTCTGAATTTTTGTTGCCATGGGAAACAGAAAACACCCGGATGTCTAAAAGACCATTTGATTAAGGAAATCGAATCGAATTTGGCTGAGTTGAAGTCCATGGAAATTCATTCTCCATTAACTACAAGTAAGTTTGAAATATTTATCTGGCATATCAATAATAACTAAATATCGAAGTCACTTCACATTAGATAATAACAAAATTACCGAACAGAGTTTTCAAGTCGTTCGTGACTGGCCAGGGGTTCCGCTTCCAAAATTGCCAATACTGTAGAAAAACGCTATTCAGGTATCAAACCAACAGTTGGAACAATCAGAGCTTGGATCATATGTAAAAATAGGTCTTCTAGAATCTAAATATGATTTTTTAAAAATTTTTACATCTTGAAAACTATATGTTAAAAAATGGATAACAGGAAACACCTACAATGGCTGAAAATTATAATTACATGCAACAATTTGCAAGGAAACTACATGAGAAAAAACACATCAGACAAAAAACAAACGTAGACACCGATAGGAACTCGGAACAGCCGGACTTGGTACCGGCACTATCAAAAGCCAGCTGTAGGGTTAAACCGGTTTATGGGTACCCAAACCTCCCCTCTATCTGTCCCGTATATGTCAGATAACTAAATACCGAAGTTACTGTAAATTTGGTTTCTGCATATGCGCATTTCGACAGCTGTCAGAATAAGATAAACGATAAACCTTATATTATGATTATTTTGAGACCACGGATAATTCAAAAGAACGATTATTTCAGATTTTTTATTCTCCAAAACCAATAAAATACAAAGACTACAGTTATTTGAAAACTAATCATTTCCAAATTGTGAACTTTCCCTTTCTTAGCAGCAATATGACTACCTATCCAGCCTATGGAGTGTACATTTCACACTGTTGATTCGTTACTGCCGAGCGTGTAGTTTGTAAAGTGATTTTTTGAACTTAAGAAAAACAATGTTTAAAAAGCTGCTTAGTCGGGGATATGTTCAACATATGTTAATTTCATCCCTCAAGAAATTTTATGACCGTCACCATAACATCATTGAAAGATATGACGTGTCAGTATCCAAAATGAAAGTGGAAATTTTCATTTCCGGATTTGGCTAAAGATTTTTACATTTTCCTAGATCGACTCACTTACAGGGTGACATGTGCTGTTAACAGAGCAGGACATGCTTACCCTTCCGGATCGGCTGATGTCACTCACAGTTTCACTGACGTTCACACTGTGAGTGCCTTTGTTTTGAATATTGTGACTTCTCTTTCTGTGGTTAGTATATGTCTAAAGACATTGTTTTCTGTGTCTAAGTCATTGTTTTCTGTGTCGTTGTGGCCATGCCTTTAGACTTCGTTGTTTGTAAATTCCACTTCTGTGTTCCCTCGGTATTCTACTGCCGTATTTCCATGTATTATCTGAAACAAAATTTGCGAATTTTTATGATATGATCTTGTATATTTCTTGGTGGATTTCCCTGATCTTTGGAACTATCGATGCTATAAGATTTCAGAGGTATGCTGAAATTCTGATATGATGTAGAGAAATTATGTACCTGTCTTAAAATATATGGTGTAGGGAAGGTTTAACTTAAGATGAATATGTGTGTTAAAAGTCAATGCTCGAAAACACGAATGGAACATTTAAAAATCTGCATCACATTTAAAGTCAATCCCGCGGAAAGAAAATGGTAAACTTAAATCAAAAAGGTAAATTGGCGTCCTCATGTGGCGCTTGAAATTCACGAAATAATGGTAACCGCATGTAAAGTACTGCAAACTGAATTATTTCGATATCGACAAATTAAGTGATCAAATCTTAGTGTCTACAATGTAACAGTATTCATGACATGGGTTTTATTATTGACGTAATCCTGCTCCAAACATGTTATGACGTCGTACAATTCAGTGCAAAGACTGTTGTGACGTCACTGTTTATTTAATTTTATCAAACATTACAAATGTTTTTCTATGAAAGACGACAGGAATACAATCTAGTGCAGGGTGTCTTATACAAAAAGTTGTATTACAACAATATGGTGATACAGAAAAACACGACGTCGCGCGAGTATCCATGTCAACAAAAGCAAGACGTCAGGGCAAGCATCAAGTAGTTTCGCTACTAAAACTACAAAATAAAGTGACGTCGCGTGAACAAAATTATTTTAACTGATTATTATTGTATAAAATGTAAGATAATTATATCATTTACAAAGATATTAGGGTACAATAATATTTTTATCAGATGTCATCATTTGAATCATTCTTATCACTACCAGATATATTTTAGCCAGACCGATAGCGAAAGTAAGATATGCTAATACAACGAAAGCAAATAATAAAATGACAATACAAGCTCATGCAGTCATGGTCTAAGTAGATTGTTATAAGAAAATTTACACGTTTTAAAATCGAAACGGATCATATATTTCTGCGTCATTGACTGCGATTTCTACACAAATACTTTGTGGGAAGAGCAAAAGCACTGTCACAAAAACTGCTGAGTCATGGCTATGTTCAGCCGTTGTTTCTTTCGTCCCTTTAGAAGGTCTATGGCATCATAGATGGATATAAAATCTTGGTGTCCCAAATGAATGGAACTGACATTTTCAGCTGGATTCACGTCTTCCGTGATTTGGCATTACCAGTTCAGAATTTACCCACTTACAGTGTGACGGGTGCTGTATACATTGTTGTATTTGTAGCGTTTGCGTTTTGTAGTTGTGTTGTGTCTTTGGTCTTCCGTCTTCTGGTGTTCATACTTTTGCCTTGTGTTTGGACTTGGATTTATGTAATCTTGTTCTTTGTTCCTTTGGAAGGATTAAACGAGTTGTGGAACGAGTTAAATCCACTGCGTTGATCGACATAAGTGACATTTTATTAATATTCATGACGGTCGATTAGTTATGGCTTTTATCATATAAATTTTCTACTTTAGATGCGGATTATTCATTTACATTTCAATGCGCAAGTTGTTTACTTGATATTGACGGGATTTTGTGATGTCACTTCCTCCAGTGACTAGAAATCATTTTCTTCCACCGGTGACAATATGGCATTTTTTTTTACTGAAAACTCGATTAATCACCGCCATCTATATCCCGTGATTCCCGTATCAGCGGCGGGTTGAGGGGTGATAACCGTGCTGATATGGAAAAGGCCATGTCTTAATCTGTTTATTATATACTTCCGATTAGGAGTTATAATCATGCTCGGGCTGAAATTGCCATATCACCGGTATGATATGGCTTTTCAGAACGAGGCAGACTGATATGGCTATATCAGGCTGGGTATGTTGATATGGGCTGTTAACGTCCGGCTGTTTTACATATGCAGAACAGAACAAATATGTGCTAAGTATGTAATAAATAATTATAATGACTAAAAACATTTACAGTGTAGTTATATGGTAGATAAATATTCTTGCAGAAATGATTTTATTCGTCCATAATCACATTACCAATATACGCTGCGCTCGAAACGGATGTTACGATTTAGTTGAATACTTCACAAGATTGAAAATAACATTTGTGCTGAAATCTGCTTTTGCAATGTTCACAACAGGTAAAACGAATCTAGCAATCAAAAGTAATGAATCTGTAGCGGGACATATTAGAACATTGAAAACTTGTCCCGCGAAAACAGGAAGTTATGTAACTATGTTCTGAAGTTTTATTTGTTACATAATATATAAAAATAAATTACAACTTCCGACTACATATCGTGAACTTGAAGCTTATTCTTTCTTTCGGTGCCTACATTTAAGCTCGATACTACAAATAAAATACTGTCGCACTTTCAAACGGAATTATAACATCATATTTCATGGACTGATTACCAATCGCTAGATAAAGAAACAGTGCAACGGATTTTATCAAATCCTAAAGAGGATGGCATTCCTCTTTTGTTCATTTGTTTTCGTTTGTTCCTTATTTATAGATTTGTTCATTTTCAGATACCCCAGGAGGAACGTACGTGCGTTGGGGACGAACGGACTGTCCTAAGTATAGCTCTATTGTTTACAGAGGTATGTTTATAAGCATAAATACATATCAAAGATTGTAACTAAGGAACATATATTATGTACATTTAAAAAAAACGTTAAATTTAAATCTAAGTAGTATTACCCGCTTGCAAGTAAGCAATGAAGGAATGTGGAGTAAATGCACATGAGACAAAATCTTTACCAAAAACACCATAAAACAAATCAATGGAACAACGCTTTGATTCTTGTTCTTCATCTTGAAGTCACTATGAGGTCTTCAACAATTAGCTTTCTCGATGCCCCATAGTAAGTTCAAGATGACAAAGCTGTATCCTTAGCTGATTTGGCTTTCAATTTAAATTATGTTAGTTGTTTTTGCCCTATCAGATTTTATACATCATTCGGTTTATGGTTTTCCAAATGATTTGATTTAATCTGCACTGGAGAGACATAAGTTATCGAAATGACCATCTGCAGAATTAAATTTAAAGTTACTTCGGTATTCAATTATTTATAACCTATTGGTCGATGCCCCTGCTAGTGGACTGTTTGTCCCCGGGGTATTCACAAACCAACTTGCGCTGATGGACTGTTAGTCCCCGGGGTATTTACAAACCAACTTGCATATTGTAACTTTTCATAAATGTAGGTTTCCGGGACTGTACCGAAGTATTGGACCACGGCTGGTGATATCTTTGGAGACATTTCACCACGAAAGGCATCAATCCGGTGAAACAAACCAAACAAAAAAAAAATTCTGAAATAAATCCATTTCAGATATAGCTTGTTGATATCATCTTACTACAGATTTACACAGTATATATTTATTTCAAGGTTATGCCGCCGGAAAACATTACAATCTAGCGGGTTCTGGGGCAAATTACTTGTGCCTTCCTGAAAAGCCAGAGTATAAAAAGTTTTCAGTGAGCCCTAATCATAATGCAGGTCGTATATATGGTGTGGAATATGAAATATCTCACGAAAAACCATATTCAAGAAGCTTTCAAGATAAAGGCATGCCTTGTGCAGTCTGTATGACCTATAGAAAACCTACGGTTTTGATGATACCTGCAAAGATCACTTGTCCGAAAAGTTGGCAGAAGGAATACTCCGGATACCTCATGTCACAGCTGAGTTACAGTGGTCGACAACCGTCACAATACATATGTGTAGATGAAAAATTGAAATCAGTTCCTG
Source organism: Modiolus philippinarum (assembly GCA_002080025.1). NCBI lineage: Eukaryota > Metazoa > Mollusca > Bivalvia > Mytilida > Modiolidae > Modiolus > Modiolus philippinarum. The sequence goes on along the minus strand of MJUU01006080.1, from coordinate 89,756 downwards.
GTGTAGATAAAGGTCAGAATCAAGCTCTCGCCTATCCAGTTGTAGCATTCTGTGGGAAATTGAAATGCTCGAAAACGACATACGTCGGAGGACGAGAACTCACCTGTGTTGTATGTTCCACCTGAATCAAATATATTATTTTACTCCGGTATTTTGTTGTTTACAACAATAAAAAGAATGTCAGGAATGTTTTATCTCTTTCTGTGAAATTGAATTTTGCTCTTAGAAAATTCTTATTTAGAATTACAATGTTTAAACATATAAAGCTGTAAGGTGCATATAGAATAAAACCAACTGATAATCGCCGATTGAAACAATGTTTCGTCCAAGGAATATACAGTCTTTCCGGTACTAATGGCTGTCTATAACTTACTATGAGGTATGAGCATAGCTCATTGTTGAAGTCCTCATGGTGACATCAAGATGAAGAACAATAATACAAGCGTTTTTCCATGACTCGTTAAACCATGAATTTGTAGAGACTTTGTCTCATGTACATTTATTCCATATCCCATCATTTGCTTATTGTCTCTCCTGCAGTGTTGAATCCGTTTACAAGGTAAAGAACAACAATGAAAGCGTTGTTCCATTTGCTTAATCGTACCATGTTTTAAAGGGATTTTGTTCAATCAGTTATATTTACTATTGTGTAAATCTATATATATTTCAATTATGGTTTACTTGTGCTTGAGAGAATTTCTAATATAGATGCACTATTATACTTTCAAATTTTGGTATTTTATTTTTGTGCTATTAAAATGGTATCTTGATCAACTGTTTATTATGCCAACAACTCAGTTTTTTTTTACTTTTGACCCGATGAGTGTCCTGTCGTTGTTTAAAAGTTGTAATTGTCCTCTGCTAGTCTTTTTGTCGGGCAACGGATGACAGCCTTTAAAAGGATCCTTTGATAGTTAATTTTATGTTTGTTGACATTCCGCTTTCATGGATAATGGAGCATGGATGTGGCATTGCTTGATAATTAGCAATCGGTGTTAGGTGCCAGTAGTTAATAACCCAAAAAAATGTAAATTTCCAAATTTTTTTTTTGATTTCAGCAAACTTTAAGGGCCTTAACTACTCTCCACGACCACCACCATTTTCACACCCCTTCATACAACAGGGATAATAGGGTTAAACAACTCTCTATCAAAAAATGTAAATTTCCAAATTTTTTTTTGGATTTCAGGGACCTTAACTACTCTCTACAACCACCACTGTTTTTTCACCCCCGCGTACAACAGGGTTAACAGGGTTAAACAGCTCTACAATTATATTTTAACTATACTTATTGTTGAAGATCCACCAAATATAAATGTTCCTGATCCACCTTTACTTTTTACCCTCACGGAATCATTGGTTTTTAAGTCTAAGTATCCAGAAAAATGAATACTATGTGAAACTACAGGGTTAGTATTTCTGTAAACTAAATACACGCTATTTATATACTCGTTACTATCATTTACACTAAAAAATATATCACCTAACGTATCTGAATCTGAAGTACCACGTAAATTACAAGTAAGAGTAACACCATAAATTCCATCACTAGAAACGATAAAATTACTCACTAATCGTGCGTGGCCTTGTCCACCTACTATTATTCTAAAGATATTCCAGTGAACATATTCACTTGCTCCAACATTAACACTTTCAGAATGTGTAAAGTTTCGATTTATTACTAGTTTTTCGTAAAACCCTTTATCAACATATTTCTTATTCACAGCGTCCTTTTCATCAGTAGGATCACCTAACTCTGTTATTCTATATCCATTCATAACCAAGTGGTCACTTACATCAGCACTTATTCGACCAAATTTACTAACTCCGTTACTCACAGACATCTTTTAGTATAACTCATTTATTATTTCCTGATAATTTCTACCCTTTCTTAATTCATGTAACACATGTAAACATAAGTGTCCACAAATTACTTGGTCCTTATTTTGTATTTTTTCTGTGTTGTACATAACACCCGGTAAGTATCTTATTAACTCAACAGGTGGTTGCACCCCATAACTATCAAAGTAATACTTATCCTTGTCTTTTTTGTACCATGCAACCCAATGAGTTCCTGGTCCACCATAAGAATCTAAGTTCATTATACCACATTCATTTTTATGAGGTTTCTTAGGTAACTCATCCCTCAAGAACACACCACGTAGGTTGAGTTTTAACTTCTTACCAGCGTTTAACAAATCAACATTACTCAAAGCTTTATTTGGTAATACGACCTTTGGCATTTTTAATATACTACGTTTAATTTATTTCCGTCTGATTGAAATTCCAACTTTCTGTCACTTATAACTAATGCATAGGCTAAAGTATTAGCAGGAACATTAGCATTAAAATTTGCTTTAATCTGTATATCTACAACTGATGACTTTAGTTTACTACTTTGTTTAGAAACATCAATCACAAACAGGGGAAACAAAGTTTTATAATCAATAGGTGTTATGTTAGGATTACTCACTAACTCATCAATGTTGTAGTATTTACTTCTAAATAAAGCTGCGTCATGATAAGCCCTTGAATATTGATTAGCAGCAAAAGACATGTTGTAATCAACTGCTGGATATCTATCAGAGTTAAGTGTTACATGAATATTGTTTACATTACAGTTATCAAAGATTGCTGGGTTTGTTGTTTGACTATTATTTTTTCCGGTCTGAAATCCAATAATAATATAACGTGGTTTTTCTGGTGAGGTTTTAACACCTAATCTCCAACTAAATGTAGCTGCTTCTGGTACTGCTATAGATTCACACTGTCTCATCCTAAACATTACTGGTAAAGTAGTCTTTGACTCTATAGTTTTATATAAAGCAAACTTAGGCTCATCAGCTGGTAAAACATGAGGTATAAACCATGATAATTTATTTAACACTACTTTTCCACCTACTCCTCCAGTTCTAAATATTGCATCATGTGGTGTGGAACGAGAAAGTGTTAATGTTTGTTTCATTCCATAAACAACTTTATCATAATCATCAAAGAAACCAAATATGTGATCAAGTGGTACACAAAAACTAAACGATCCTTTAGGATTAGCACCATCTATTATTTGCTCATGTCTAACTTTGAAACCACTATTAGTTGCTAAAGTTCCTGTGGTAGCAGTGTCTTTATACCAGTGTAAGTTAAACCCCTGTGACTTGCTAAAATCATCAGGATATCTAAGTAATCCTAACATCGTGGTAGCTTGGCCAGGAGATACAAGTGTTTCTATTTCTTTTCCAGCTAAGTAATACTTTACATAATTAAACAAATACATTAAACCGTTGTTTGTTAAAGCAATTTCATCATTATTAGCATACAGTGTATCATCGGCTTTAACTAATTGCCCCTCAAAGTATAAATAACTTTTGCTTGGATGAGTAAACAAATCTTGTGTCTCCACATTAATTCTTATTTCCCCAACATTGTTAAGACTTGTTCCTGTAACAGGTTCGTATTCGTGGTACTCATAAGATTCAATAGTTTCATCAACTAACGGGTCCTCAGAAATTGTTAACTTGTCCATGTTTTAAGGGGTAAATATAAAAATTATTGTCGTCGTGTACGCAACAAAGCCAGTAATAATTTTATTAATTTTCTTAATCCTTGTATTACGCAGCTGTCTTTCTTCTTCATTTATTATTAGGTATATTTTAATCCTTTACCCTTAATTTTCTTAACTAATTTTTGTATTAGAACACCAGAACCATCAATTATTGAATTTATGTTTTGCGGCTGAGCCGGCTTTGCCAGAGGCGTCTTTGACGCCGTCTCTGGTGGTGTAACCCGTGGTGAGGTAACTAACCCTGGCTGCTGCTGTGGTTTTGCCTCTGGTAAAGGAATATAATTCGAAACCACCACCGGTGTTTCCGGCTCAGCCGCAGGTGCCGTAGTTGTTGGTTTATTTAAGGGGGTTCGCTACTCCATTTGAAAATAAATAGGATTTCAAATAAACATTATTTTTAGTTAGAAAATTAAAAGTGGAGTAATTTAAGAGAAAAAAATTGATAGGTTGATGATCTCGTTTTTGAGATTTAAGTGATTGAAAATTTGGCGGGAAACTGAACTCCTCTGATTTTTCATAGGATTAACATTAGCAAGGTTTGACTATGAATGAATGTGACGGAATAAATAGAATTCAATGAATTTCTTACAGAATGTTCACAAAGATGTATAAAATGAAATTATGGGAAAAAATAAGGGGGTCAATGGGCAAAAAATTATAATGCTTTTAAATGGATAAAACCCGAGGATTCCGAAAATCTGACAGAAATCCCAAAATGTGAGGAGCAAACCTCCTTAACAAATTTTTAACTTTATCACCCACAAAATCACCAACAGTGCTGGCAGCTTTGCTACCTACAGCGCTGGCTAAACCACTTATGGCTTTAGGGGTTAATTCCACGGCTTTGCTAAACAACTTACTGAAAAAAGAAACAATAGAGTCAAATATCCCTGATCCTCCATAAACATATTTTCTTTTGTAACCACGATTCCTCGAAACAAACATTTTATAGAGTTAACATAAATTTTTTGTAATCAACTTTACTAAGTACTTTTTGCCTCAACAACTCATCACATATAGATACAATTTCATTATGAACACCTGTATTACCTGCTCGTTTACTTGCTAATAAAAGTTCTAATCTATCTACTAATGCTCTAGGATCAGATGGTAAAAATATCCCTTGGCCTGTTGTGGCTGCGCCAGTTTGTTGTTTATAATAATCATATATAGGAGCTAATATTTTTGTCCACTTATATGATTTACTAGATTTTGGTTTACCATCTTTTCGTAACATAGCGTTAGTTCCATACATTAAATGGGCATAATAATTAAAGTCTTCCTGTGTATAATCTGCTGGATTCTTAAAGGTTAACAGTTCCCATAATCCTTGTGTTCCTGGATATTTGATGTCATTGAATTTTATGTCATCACCATCTATTGTTATTTCTTCAGTACCAAGAAAAAATTTACCATCAACCATTCTAGGTCCAAAAGATTTATCTACCGCATCAGGTTGTGATGTATAAAGAGATAAATGTCCTGATGCTAATGGGCCCAAAGTTGTTACGCTGTTGGTTGCGTCTTTGACGCCGTTTGTAGGACCCGTAGGACCCGTAGGACCCGAAGGACCAGGGTCCGCTTCGCCTGTTTCACCTTCGGTTATTTGACCCTGTAGTTGTGTTAGATTCTTAAACCATGTGGTTAATTCATTAATTGCACCTTTAGTTTCTCCTTGTGTTTCTGTTTGTTGTTTTAGTTCACTAGTAATTGGGTTAAATAACTTACTTATATCAGTCTTAAAATCTATCTTGCTTTTACGATAATTTTCTTGTTCAGTTTTTATCTTCTTTTTCAGCGTTAGAAACTCGTTAACTATTTCGTCTCTTTTTTTCGGATCTTTTATTTTCAGAAATGACATGTTTTTATACGTTATTATAATAACGCTCCTATTAATGGTATATTGTTAAACGGGGAATTAGGTCCTAAAAGTAATCCACCACCACCGGCTGCGCCAGAGCCTCCTCCGGAGGCGTCGTATACTTTACCACCTTGTTTCAGAAACAAACCATCACCGTAAGCACCTAACTCATCTGACGGACCAAGATATAAACCAGAACCATGAGGTGTCACAGTACAACAACATCCACCACGCTTAAGGTATAAGCCAGAGCCTAATGCTTTACTTATACCAGTGCTAGCTAAACCTGATAATGCACCAGTGGCTAAAGCGGGTAAAGCAAACTTAGCACCAGCTAACAACAAGGGTAAAATCCCACCAGTTATCTTCATGTTGTATTTTACTTGCGCCTTGGACAAGTTAAGAGTTACACCATTACCAGATTCTTTGGCTTTGTTTATTTTGTTTAGTTGTGTCTTAGTAACTGCTAAGTTATCTTCACCCGTTAAGTCTTCATGTTTTAGTTTAATACTTGTAGGACACATTTTGCTCTTGGCTATCTTATCCTTTTGTCCATATGATATGTTTACCTGAATTGTTATATAATTTGTCATACTTCTTTTATATGAAATCTTAATGATAAATTTTCTCCACGAAGGTTTAACAAGTTCCCGTTTTGATCCGTCAAGGTAACAGTAACAGTATTTATTGTATCATGATTTAAGGGTAAGTAAACTAAATTCTTTGGTGAATTCTTCTTTGGACATGTCTTGACTCACGTGATCATTGTATATGTGGTTTAGATTCTTTAAGTCTTGTCTGAACAAACACAAGAAGTTAGCGTTTTCTCTTATTGTTTGTCGTGTTAGCTTGAAGTAATTCTGAGTAAGGTAGAAACAGTCCACATTACTATGACGCCCACGGATGTAATACGCTTCACATTTGTTTTGTTTCTCTAGTAACAAATCATCAAAGATAATTAAGTTCTTGTTGTCGGGGTCAAGATCTCTTGAATCCGGAACATCTTCTGCTGACTCGTAGAAGTCACAGGTTACGGCGTCGTGACCGCCTCTTAACTCTAGTATTAACAAGGACGGTGAAATGTCTTGGTCTATTATCTCATCACGTAGGTTAAACAAATTAAGTATCTCATGTTTGTTTAAGTTCTGTTCAAATGCTTCCTTAAGGATCTCATACTCTGGCTGAAACAATGACTTACCGAAAACAAGTAGATTGTCGTAGTCTAGCCATTTAGGACGTAACAAGAGATTAAGCAACAATGTTGTTTTACCACAACCAGATTTGCCAACAATAATACCTCTTATGCTGTTAGGTAACAAAGGATGATTATCTCTTTTGGTTGACACATGCCAAGATAAATCAGCAATATTCATTTTTATTAAGGTATAAAAATGTACTGTGTTAAGTGTCGTAAGAAAACAGAAACGTTAAACCAAGAACAAACCAAGACAAAGAATAATCGTAACATGATAAGAGGAAGATGTGTTATATGTAACACCATGAAACATCAGTTTGTTAAAGGCTCTGGCAAAGCCGGTTCAACAGGTGGTAGCGTGCTAAACAACTTCATTAGTAATCTACCTTTCGAGATGAATCTACCTGGTCATAATTTTAATGGGCCTGGGACTAAGTTAAACAAGAGATTAAACGCCATGCTGGAGCCATTAGAAAGTAGCTTACCTATTAACCGAGTAGACAACGCAGCATATCATCATGACTTGTGTTATTTGCACAACAAAGACACTAAGACCAGGAATGAGTTATGTGATGTTAACATGCTAGAGCAATAAACAACATAGAGAATCCAACAACTCGAGAACAGATGGAACGTGCTATAGTTAGTAAACTAATTGGTGCTAAGGTTAAGTTTGGTATGGGTATTTAATTAATAACAAAGTAATAAAAGATGGGTAGAACTAGATTATATTTTACCCCTGAGGAAAAGAGGGTTGCTAATCTCAAAAATCAGATGAAATATTACAACACTCATAAATATCATTGTTCTGTGTGTAATAAAGACTTTAGTATTAGTGCGGAAAAGAATCACATAGTGAGTAAAAACCATATAAAAGCAAAAAATCAAATACAAAAAAAATGAGCGACAAGTATTTCTGTGAGGTGTGTCGTGTTAGAATAAACCTAGACTATAAAAACAAACATGAAAAGACACTAAAACATAAAGAGATGTTAACATACTGTGAATCATTTACCGACAGTGGCTCCACCAGTGATTATCTCAGTGACTATGACTATGATAGCGATAGCGACAGCGAATATGAGGAGGTGTTAACATAATGGGATTGATCTATTTTTATCCAAGAATGTTCTACCAGAATAAGGTGTTTTGTTTGCTGATCTTTCAAAGTTCTTGATGTGTTGTATGCTAAAGTTATCAAGATGTTGTTCCTTACTGGTTTTGTGTAAATTGATTCGTTTCATGGTAAAGTCTTTTGTATTCTTTACTACTTCACCTTTTAACATAGCTTCAAAGTCTTGTTCTGTTAATTTTTTTTTGTTTAACCCTTTACCCTTTATTTTTCTGGTTTTCACATTGTCTGTGTCGATGAATATAGTCATGTATAACTTTGGAGCAATGTATATTGCCCTAATGATCTTAGCTTTCTTAGGGTAGTCATTGGCCAAGTCACCAAGATTTTTTCCGTCATAATTAGGTATAAGTTTTGCTTGGTCTCCTGTTATATGTAATGAATCAGTGTCGGTGTAGTAAAAGTCTAATTCATGTTTATTTTCTGGGTTTAATTGCATCATGTGGTCATACATAATCTTATGACTATAAGCAAGAACAAAAGCACCATAATGACTTGGTTTGCTGATCTTATGAACTGAATCAATCTCTGATCTTAAGTGTCCTGATATGTACCATGTAGTTCCGATTAAGTCAAGGTCTGTTATAACATGATCTCTGCGAAACTCCCAGAAGTGATTGACGTCATTGAGTGTTTCAGTTTTGTTGAATATTGGTCTCTGAATCATCTTACCGTAAAGACCATTCATGAGTAATTTAGCCAACGTGTACTGTACGGATCCTTTAGTGCTTGTCTTCTTCATGTCAAAGAATTTGTTGATGTAGTCTGAAAACACAGCTGCTGTAGAATCCCAGTAATATCCTTCGAGAACTTCAACCTCATAACCATATTTAATCATCTGTTTTATATCTATCGATGTATACCAACCTGTTGAGTTTTTGAGATCCCATTTAGTAAAACCGTTCTCATCTTTTCGAGCAACTGGTGGATGTAACAGTTTCTTGTTTGTTATGTACTTTACCTTGTAGATACCTAATACATCTTCGATAAATTCTGATGTTTTATGTCTTTTACCCACAGAAAACTCCTCAAGCATACTCGTAGGATATAAAGATACAACATCAACGTTGAGTAAATAATCTGTAACTTCCTCGTAATTTTTTGACTCATATTGTAAACTAGTAAACTCTGTTTTACTCTTATAACAACGTCCACCGTAGATACTTTTACGAATGTTTTGTTCTACCTCTGTTGAGTCTGATAAGTCTACTAATTTGTTAAGTGGTATGTGATCTTTCCAGATGTCGAAACCTAATGAACTAGTAGAGATAAATTTTGTTATATCCCTGTTGTAGTCTTTGAAGCATTGCTCCCTCAACAGGTTGAAGAGTTCACGTAATCCGAGTACATCAGAGGTTAGATACTTTAAGCACTCTTCACGCAGTGAGCCACTCATGTCTTCCCAGCGACATGCTTTGTTGTGGTCAAATTCACCCTTCTGTGTTTGACAGCCGAAATCCTTGAGTGCTTGACTTAATGATCCGGTTATGTGACGCATAAGATCAAAGGTCTTAACTCGCCCAGTGGTTAATCTAATGATGCTACCGTTGTTGATTATTATTTCATCTGGGATGATGTTAAGTCGATTCATACTCTTAACCAAGAAGTAATGATCAAAATTAGCACCGTTGAAAGCGTTAACGACTAAGTTGTCTAATTTAGAGTTGAGGAGATAACGTACAAAGTCATCAATACAGTTATCACCAGCAAAGTAGTTAAAGTCCCCGTCTCCTTCAACGAAACCCAGAATATAAGGAACATGGGTGCCCGTTCCGGAGACATAAGACTCGATGTCGTAGTGTATCACGTTGTTGTGTAGTTCCTTGCACTTTTTTGTTGATCTGATCAAGTAACGACCATTTTTCTTTATCTTGGCTTGATAATACCCGACTCTGTTATTGTTACAGTTATGAGTTTTCTTGTATGTTTTACCACAGTTGTTACAAGTATTTTCACAGGTGTGTTCCTCATAATATTCCTTATCACATGATGTGCATTTTTGTTTCGGGTAATAAATATCCAAGGAGTAATGACTTTTATATAAAACAATGGTTAAGAGATCTTGATTGTTAAAGAATTCTTTTGTCTCCTCACAGTATAAACTAACCCTGAGATTATGAGATTGTATTATGTGTAACGCCACTGAAAAGGGAATTGGTGAATTAGGTGGTAAGTTATATGACTTCCTTATGCTGTTACAAAGAGTTAAGGTTGGTTTAAACTCAGGGGATATTTGTTGTAAACATTTAAAAAAACAGTTGTTGTTAGTAGAAAATGGTTGTTTTCTTTTGACTCCTGGGATTATGGTCTTTATATATTCACGATCCCAACAACCACCACTGGGTTGAGGAATAATTTTCACTTTGAATGATACGATTTCATGGATATAATCCTCAGTAGGTGCTAAATTGTTGTCTAAGTATTGTTGATATAAGACTTTAAACTTGTTAAGATCCCTAACAAGAAATTCATTCATTGATTTTGATGAATAATATTTGTACTTACCGGAGTCGCTCTTATAAACAAAATTAACCAACACAAAATCAAAGGGTGTAAAACCATTAGAAATAGCATGGTCGATGAAATCTTGTATAATTTCTGTGATTTCATCAATACGATCACTTGTTAATCCCTCATTTTATTCATGTTCATAGATTCTGATTCTTTGAACTTCCTTATATTTCATTTTGTGTATAATTTTTATTTGTGCTTTTTGTGTAAAGAATAAAAACTCATTGTAAAACTCATTGTAGTTTAAAACATATGTGAAATTGATGAAAAAAACATGATCTACTAAAACTGTCAGTGAGTAAATTCGGACGATTAACTAGTGGTGATTTATCCGACATAGATGGTAACATCGTTATGAACGGTAATAAAATAACGGAACTAGGAGAACCTGTAAACGACAAGGATGCTGTAACCAAAAAGTATCTTGAGGATAACACGTTTGTTGTTCCTCCTGTAAACAACGTGAACTTCGGTAATAAAAAGATAACAAATTTAGCTGATCCTGATGATGACAAGGACTCAACGAATAAAAATTATGTGGATAGTAGCATTGTTAGCGGTTTGATGGGTAATGCCTTATTATTAAACGGGGGAACAAAACCAACGAGTAACATAGACTTTAATGATAAGAAGATAACAAATCTAGGTGATCCTACCAGTGATAAGGATGCTGCGAATAGAAGATATGTTAATAACCATGCGATTCCGAATCCTCCTGTGGGTAATATACTTTTTAATAACCATAAGATTGTATTCCTTGGTGATCCTACGTTAGCACAAGATGCTGTAAATAAGAGGTATGTCGATAACAATGCGTTGCTGGTAAATGGGGGTAATAGACCAAACACACATGTGAATTTTAACAACTTTAAGATTAATAACTTAGGAGATCCTGCTGATGAAAAGGACGCTTCGAATAAAAAATATGTTGATAGTAGAACGATAACTAAATTATATGTAAGAGCAAAAGGTGATATGACAAGATCCATTAATCTAGGTTCTTCTCATCATATTGCATGGAACATCTTTAAATCCGTGAGTGGAGATACAACTTTATTTGATACAGCTAATAGTCGTTTCAAGGCAAACGAACCAGGAATTTATTGTGTTCATTTTCTTGGTAGAATAAAAGGTGACAGTGCAAACGCAAAGTTGGGTAACGTATACTTTTCTGTTAATGGTACTGTCGAATACGCTTAAACTGATAACATTGTACTTATAATTTATAGTTCACATGATCCAACGGTATGGCACACTTTATACTTTTCCGGTTATTTAGTCTTAAAAGCTAATGATACGGTAAGATTACGAAACAGTTATGGTATAGGAACTTTTAGTTTTAATGAAACTTGTGCTATGACAATAACAAGATTTTCTTAACCTTAAAAAAATGATTTACACTGAAAATTTAGTAGTCTCAAAAGAATCTGTGACTTACGTTGTTCAACCCGGTGATAAACGTTTTGTAAGTAATGGTGCTGAAAACATCTTGTTAAGTGTTGTTAGTGTGGATGAAGATAAATTTGTGGGATCTGTAGTTAAATCAAAAAAAAAATTTGGAAATTTACATTTTTTGGGGTTATTAACTACTGGTGCCGTCTTGAACTTACTATGCGGTATAAGCAAAGCTCATTGTTGAAGGCCGCATAGTGTCTTCAGGATGAAGAACAAAATTAAAAGCGTTGTTTCATTGCTTCTTATTGCTATATTTTTACATGGTAAAACAAAGTAATGGAATAACACCTTTAATGATGTTGTTCATTTTGAAGTAGAGACGTTCACACATGAAAAAGGGTGGAGAAACAGATCGGCTAAAAGAGGGGCACAGTTTGTGCCTATTGGAATTCCGATGGTCTGTTGAAAAACAATTTTTTTCCAGAGACACGCCCTGTCATGTGTATTGTTAAAGATTAATAGTGTGTTATCTGAACGTATTTGCAGATAAAATTTGTATATATTGTAAATCAACTACAATGTTGCCATAGAAAAAAATGGTATCTAAAACAGTAATGACTGCCACTTTATAATGCGATCATTTTCATCATCACAGAATACACAACAAAATTAAGGAAAATTAAACTACTAAAATGCAAAAATACCCAAGATGCTTATTATACCTGTGCACCTGACCTCGCCCATGATTTTAAACTGGACCTGTGTTGTTCATCTGTATGTTAGTCTCTTTTTTTTTGCCTGTGTGATGCCTTTGTACAATGCTGTTTCCGAAGTCGCAATTGTCTTTGGATTATTTCTTTTTAGACCGGCGGTTCGGATCTCACTTACTTTGCAGAATAAACCGTAAATTTTGTTATGTTGTACACGTGTTTAAAGGAGTAAGCTGTCATCATCAGCATTGGAATCAAATGCACGTAATATGGAAAGCCGTTATCTAAAAATTTTTTTTTTATATAAGTGAAAAAATACTTGTTTAGAAGTACTGATGACCAATAATATCACAATAGGAGGCCAAATCCAGTACCGAGGACATTCAACAAGTGCAATATACGTAATAAAGCCTCAGTATAGTATTTGTAACACGTTTGAAAATTGAAAAAAAAAAAAAAAAAAAAAAAAAAACAAAAAAAAAACAATAGATTCTTCCAAAAGTCAGAAAAAAATTCGTGTGTGACGGTAAATTTTGTAATATGCTATGCACGTTTTTGAAGGAATAACCTCTCATCAGCTAATCTATACAGCTATTTTAGGTCTTGTATTGTGATTTAAGTAAGAATTCGTTTTACACAGAACAACGGCATTAGAATACCGAACATAAAAATCCAGATACCAGGCAAAAAAAAGAGAACATCAGAAGACAGAAGACTAAAGATACTACACAGCCACACAAAATCAGGTGACAACAGGTATTCTGAAAAGTTAAGCTTGTCCTGCTCTGTATACAGCGTCGTATCTCTATCCAGGTCAATCCAGGTAAAGTCAAAATCGGTGATGTAAAACAGGTGAATCTAGCTGAAAATTTCTGTTCTCAATTGTAAAACCGACATATCCTATCTGCCTATGATGTTGTCGTGACGGCTGAAGAGTTTCTGGAAGGAGGAAAGTAACAAAGGCTGAACATATCCCTGACTTAACGGGTTTCTTTGATAGTCCTTTTGCTCTTTTCTCTATCTTGCTAAAGATATATAGAGATAGAGTATACTCAACAAGTACAGTGGATTAGATGTGGATTTTCAAAAACTCTAAGATTTATAAGAGTATCTACTTCAACTGAACTCAACCATTGCAAAAGTGTAAAAAAATGATTTTTCTACACTCTCTACTACTCTTCCACATGATAATCTTAAGTCAGTACTTCGGGATTAAATATACTAAAACGGATGAAAAAATATATTGATATTTAGTGATAGATGGGGTCTATTTTGTTAAACATCACACTGATTCATACAAAAGTATACATAGGAGACTGTAAGCGCAATGCTGGAATTCTTAATTGATAACATATTTGTAGTGGACAAATTTTCCAACAGAAAATAGGGATACCTATGAAGTTTAATTGTGCCCCCAGTTTAGCAGATTTGTTTCTTATTTCGTATGAAGCCAGGTTCATACAGGGGCTAGTTTAGAAAAAGACAATAAGCTAGCCATGTCCTTAAATTTCAACTTCCGTTTTATAGATGATATTCTTCGTTTAACAATTACAAAAACAGGATTAAAAGGTCAATTGTTCAGAGAACAATTGCAAGGTCTTTCACCAGTTTTCACCATGAGTACATGTTAGAGATGATTTTGTTGTCTATTTCGGTAAAAAAAAAATGTAATGTAAACAAAAGCTCTGACCTTTATTAGTTTCTTGCTGAATGGTTGCTCAGGACTTTTTCGAAAAATTAGCTTGTTGCTAGGGACAGGAAAGTCACTTCCGGTTGAAAATGTCATTTATATCCTCTGAACAACATTACAAAACTTTTTGCTTATGGTTGCTAAGGACTTTTATGGCAAATAACGTTGTTGCTAAGGACCTTAACCTTTGACCTTGACCCCATTTTGTCTGCCATATTGAACTGAACATTTTATCTTCTTACAGTTTCTTTGTATATTTAATAGTTTCAGAGATATTGCAATAACAAAATTCCAAATGGCGGAAGAAAATATTTTTTGAGCAGCCATGAATAGAGATCTTGATGAGAGGAGTATTTTTGCAACATAATGTTTTCATTAATTATCTATCGTTTCCGAGATATTGTGATAACAAATTTTCGAATGGTGGCCATTTTAAAAATGGCGGACAAAATCTTTTTTGACCAGTCGTAAATGAAGATCTTCAAGAGAGGAGTATTTTTGCAACATAATGTTTTCATTAATTTTCTATCGTTTTCGAAATATCGCGATTACAAAATTTCGAATCACGGTCATTTTCAAAATGGCGGACGAAAATTTTTTTGTGACCAACCATAAATGAAGATCTTAATGAGAAGAGTATTTTGCAACACAATGTTTTAATAATTTGTTTTATCGTTTCCGAGATATCGCGATAACAAAATTTCGAATGGCGGCCATTTTGAAAATGGCGGACGAAAATTTTTTGTGGCCAACTTTAAATGAAGGTCTTAATTAGAGAAGTATTTTTGGAACACAATGTTTTCATAAATTTTCTATCGTTTCCGAGATATCGCGATTACAAATTTCGAATTGCGGCCATTTTGAAAATGGCGGACGAAAAAACTTTTTGACCGACTATAAATTAAGATCTTAATGAGAGGAGTATTTTTGCAACACAATGTTTTCATAAATTTTTTATCGTTTCCGAGATATCGTGATAACAAAATTTCGAATGGCGGACCAAAATTTTTTGTGATCAACCATAAAAAAAGATCTTAATGAGAGGAGTATTTTTGCAACACAATGTTTTCCTAAATTTTCTATCGTTTCGGAGATATCGCGACAAATTTTCGAATGGCGGCCATTTTAAAAATGGAGGCCGAAATTTTTTTTTGACCGACCATAAATTAAGATCTTAATGAAAGGAGTATTTTTGCAACATAATGTTTCATAAATTTTTTATCGTTTCCGAGATATCGCGATAACAAAATTTCGAATGGCGACCATTTTCAAAATGGCGGACGAAAAAAAAATTTTCTGACCAACCATAAATGAAGGTCTTAGTGAGAGGAGTATTTTTGTAACACAATGTTCTCATAAATTTTCTATCGTTTCCGAGATATCGGGATAACAAATTTTCGAATGGCGGCCATTTTGAAAATGGCGGATGAAAATTTTTTTTTGACCGACCAGAAATTAAGATCTTAATGAGAGGAGTATTTTTGCAACACTATGTTTTCATAATTTTTTATCGTTTCCGAGATATCGCGATAACAAAATTTCAAATGGCCGCCATTTTCAAAATGGCGGAAGAAAAAAAATTTTGGCCCTGGATTTGTAATCAGGACCATCAAAGTTACCTGGAAACCAAATTTCATCAAAATCCGATAACGTTAAGAAATTTGCATATTTAGGGGTCAAAAACGCGTAACCGGGGTCGCGACCCAATTTTTTTTTTTCGCAAAACGAAACATCCTAAGGATGAATACAACATTTTCCCCATATTAGAATTTTGATATCGGTTACGGTTTTTGAGCAAACATGATAACAAGGTTTTCGATCTTCGGGCAGATAACTATGTTACTAAAAATAAATCGGTTTCACAGGGTCAGTGGCTTCGTCCCCTTCCAAAGCTGATTAAGTGTACCAAGTATCGAATTGATATGTCGCGACACTTTTTCGCTATGGGCAGCAGAAAAAAAATAATCAAAAAGTTTTCACCATGATTACATGTCTGAATTTGATTTTGTTGTCTATTTCAGTTCAAAATGTGGTGTAATCAAAAGTTCTGATCTTTATTAATCTTTTGCTCAACGGTTGCTTGGGACTTTTTCGAAAAATTAGCTTTTTGCTAAGGACGTCAAAGTCACTTCCGGTTGGCAATGTCATTTATTTCCTCTTTAAAACATTACAGAACTTTTTGCATATGGTTGCTAAGGACTTTTATGGGAAGTAACATTGTTGCTAAGGACCATGACCTTTGACTTTGACCCCATTTTGTCGTTCATATTGAGCTGAACATTTTACCTTCTTATAGTTTCTTTGTATTTTCAATAGTTTTTGAGATATAGGCAAAATACTCCAAATTCGGAATTCGAAAAATGATTTTTGGGCCATAGGTCCAAAATGAATGGCCCAATTATTTTGGACCCCAGTGTCAAATGTACACCTCAATGAGACAAACATTTTCTCAAATACATTTGATCATCTATCTATTACAGTTATGAGTTAAAGCGATAACAAGGCAAAAGGTCATCGGTGACCTTGACCTTTGACCTTGACATTTTTAGATGGCCATATATCACTTATTAGCAGTGGTGTAGGTTTCAGGTCTTTATGACTTATCGTTTGGGAGTATTAAGCATAAACGGAAACTCAAAATCTTTCAAAGGGCAATAACTCATATAAAGAGTCGTCGAATCTCTTCGGACCAATGTAACAAAGTTGCGTCTCATGACAATGAACATTTTTCTCATTACATGTTTTCAGCCATCTATTACGGTATACGAGTTAAAGCGATAACAAGGCCTAAGGTCATCGGTGACCTTGACCATTGACCTTTGACTTTGACATTTTTAGATGGCCATATATCACTTATTAACAATGGTGACGATTTCAGGTCTTTATGACTTATCGTTTGGGAGTATTAAGCATTAACGGAAATTCATTTTTTTTTTCAAAGGGCAATAACTCCAAAAAGACCATACCGCATGGTTCCGGTCCAAATAACTAAATACCGAAGTCACTGTGAATTTATTTTCTGCATATGCGCATTTCGACAACTTATGTCTGATCAGTGCAGATTAAATCTAAACGTTTGGAAGACCATTAACTCAAAGATGTTTAAAAACTGATAGAGAACCAATAACCAAAGTGATCTAGATTTAAAGCCAAAATCAGCTAAGAACAGAGCTATGCATGAGGGAGATACTCCTTAGTTTTCAATAAAATTTACAAAATTTTAGATATTGGAAGGTTTCAAAAATATTCGGCTTTCGGGTCAGCACCGAAGTGCTGACTACTGGGCTGGTGAATACCCTCGGGGACTTACAGTCCACCAGCAGTGGCATCGTCCCAATGTAACAAATAACTAAATACCGAAGTCACTGTGAATTGTAACAAAGTTCTGCCATGACCTAAGGCACATTTTTCCCATTACACTTCTTCAGCTATCTTTTACGGTTTTTGAGATTATCCGATAACAAAGTTTTTTGACCGGGGCAGATAACTCCGTTACTATAAATAGAATTTTGTCGTCCCCTTAGATTAAAGATCCCACTTTAGGACACATCTTTCCTACCAAGTATCGAAATGATTTGTCAGCTATTTTGGCGGAAACTATAATAATTATAATCAGAAGAATAACAATAAGGTCTTTCACTTATGGTGAAAGACCTTAATAATAACAATAATAATCAGAAGAATAACAATAAGGTCTTTCACTTGTGGTGAAAGACCTTAATAATCCGAAGAATTACAATAAGGTCTTTCACATATGGTGAAAGACCTTAATAATCATAAGAATTACAATAAGGTCTTTACGACCGGAGTCGTGAAAGACCTTAATAATAAAAAAAATGAACATTTGAAAAACAAAATCACTTTATAATGGTAATCTGAAATATTTTCATACAAAAAGTTGGAAAAATTCCACCACCACCCTTTTTTCTAAAAAAAAAAAAAATTCAAGGGGTATAACATTAAAACAGGATATATTGTACCTTTAGTCTACACACCTACTGAACATTTTACAATTAATTTTCATTAATCTTAAGGAAATAGAGAAAATGCATAATTTTAGTGAACAAAGAGCAATAACTCTTTCCGCGTTGATTGGAGAACTTCGGTCCAAATGTAAAAAATGTAGCCCTTAATGTGCTTAACATTTTTGCCAATATATGTAATCAGCCATCTATTACGTATTCTGAGATAAGGCGATAACAAGGTAAAAGGTCAGCGATAAAGGTCAGCGATGACTTTTGACCTTTACATTGTTAAAGTACCCTAAGTTACTTATGAGTAATGGTGAAGGTCCCAGGTCTGTACGACTTACGGTTTGCGATAAAAAAAATTTTGCGGAAACTCAAATTCATTCAGGGGGGATAACTCAGAAAGATAAACTGCAGGGTTTTGGTCAATATGTGACAAAGTTGTAATTGTACATTCTAACATTTTCTCATTACACTTAATCAGCTATCTTTTACGGTTTCTGAGATTAGGCGATAACAAGTTTTTTTGGACCGGGGCAGATAACTCCTTAACTGAAAATGGACCGATACAATGGGGTGATTTTTAAAGAGATGTTTTATGGCCAAATAAGATCCTTAAGTATCGAAATGATATGTCGCGTACTTTTTTAGCGCGGGCTTACGGAAAAAGAATAATAACTAAATTTGCAATTGCAAGCAATAGCTGATGTCGCCCCAGACATCCAAGTTGATGATTCCATCTTTATTAGCATCGTCACAATCTACCTAGAAATAAATTTTCAATGAAATCAGACAGAGATGAAATTTTTTTCATGTAAGAAATCTAGGCTATAAATCACTTCCACACATCGTTGGCAACCTGTCTGTAGAGTTTCATTCAATTCTGAGCACTTTCAATTTTCCTGCCTTTTTTCCTGTTTCCATGGCAACGGATATCGTTTTAAGGTCTTGGACACCGGAAACGTTTTCCCGATGTTCTTAGCAACCTTCCTCTTAATTTTCATCCAATTCTGAGCATTTTGATTTTCCCGCCTTTCTTGTCTTTTCCATTGCAACTGGTGCCATATTGAAGTCTTGGACATCAGAAACCTCAACCCCATGTCCTAAGCAACCTTTGTGTAAATTTTCATCAAATTCTGAGCACTGATTTTCCAACCTTTTTGCCATTTCCATGGCAACTGGTGCCATATTGAAGTCTTGGACATCGGAAACCTTTCCGCCATGTCCTAAGCAACCTTTCTGTAAATTTTGAGCAAATTTTGAGCACTTTGATTTTCCCGCCTTTTTTGCCGTTTCCATGGCAAGTGGTGCCATATTGAAGTCTTGGACATCCGAAACCTTTCCCCCATGTCCTAAGCAACCTTTCTGTAAATTTTCATTCAATTCTGAGTTCTTTGATTTTCCCGCCTTTTTTGC
>MJUU01006080.1:52770-65610 GCA_002080025.1 Modiolus philippinarum | reverse complement strand
TTGCAGGACAAAATGAAGATTTTCAATAAAAAATTGTCGAGATCTCATTTTTCAGTCTCAACTCTACAATACTTTCCACGAAACTTGTTATTTACAATCGTGTAAATAAAAAACCCGCCCCGGGATAAAAAAGGGTGATACAGATTTTCGTCTGCCATATTTTATTTCACGTGTTGCTATTTCTCGCTTTTAAGATGGTACTTTTTCCCTCATCTTATCTATTTAGTATTCCTTCTATCGAGCGTACATACGGGGTTATCATCGTACAGCGTCCATTACCTTTTTTCGTACTCCAAACACGATCTTATTTCACGTGCACTGTACATTGTACACATGAATTTCGATTTTTCTTCTGTCAAACAAAATCTATTTCTATATCCATATTGTTGCATATTTTCAGTAAATGTTTCAATTTGAGTACTAGATGGCATTTACATCATTTCCCATACTATCCAAATGCGAACTGTTGCATATGTTCGGTAAATTGATACTAAATTTAAACTGCATGTACACTAGATTGCATTACATCATCTCGCATTCTATCGATATCCCTATTGTTGCATATTATCAGTAAATTTGTACCAAATTTGAGTATAAATTGGCATTTACACCATATCGCATACTATCAATATCCCTAATATTGGATGTTTTCAGTATATTTGCACCAATTTTGAGTACTAGATGGCATTTACACTATATTGAATACTATCGATATCCCTGTTGTTGCATGTTTTCAGTATATTTGTACCAAATTTGAGTACTAGATGACATGTACATCATATCCCATATCTTTTTAGATCATATTTGGTAATTTGTTCTCTTTCAGTTTTTAAACATATTTGACTTTATGGTATTCCAAACGTTTAGATTTTATCTGCACTGAAGAGACATAAGTTGTCGAAATGCGCATATGCAGAATCAAAATTCACAGTAACTTCGGTATTTAGTTATTTGTACAAAATTTGAGTACTAGATGGCATTTACATGATATCGCATAATATCGATATCCCTATTGTTGCATATTTTCAGTATATTTGCATCAAATTTGAGTACTAGATGACATTTACACAATATCGCATACTATGTATATCCCTATTTTTGCATGTTTTCAGTAAATTTATGCCAAATTTCAGTATTAGATATCATATACACTATATCCCATACTATCGATATCCCTATTGTTGCATGTTTTCAGTATATTTGTACCAAATTTGAGTACTAGATGACATGTACATCATATCGCATACTATCAATATTCCTAATGTTGCATGTTGGCAGTAAATTTGTACCAAATGAGTACTACATGACATTCACATCATATCGCATACTATCTATATCCCTATTGTTGCATATTTTCAGTAAATTTGTACCAAATTTGATTACCAGATGACATTTACACAATATCGCATACTATCTATATCCCTATTGTTGCGTCTTTTCAGTATATTTGTACCAAATTTGAGTACTAGATGACATGTACATCATATCGCATACTATTGATATCCCTATTGTTGCATGTTTTCGGTATATTTGCACCAAATTTGAGTACTAGATGGCATTTACACCATATCGCATACTATCGATATCCCTATTGTTGCATATTTTCAGTAAATTTGTACCAAATTTGAGTACTAGATGGAATGTACATCATATCGCATGCTATCGATATCACTTTTGCTGCATGTTTTCAGTACATTTGCACCAAATTTGAGTACTATATGGCATTTACACCATATCGCATACCATCAATTTCCCTATTGTTACATATTTTCAGTCAATTTGTACCAAATTTGAGTACTAGATGGCATTTACACTATATCGCATATATATCTCATAATATTAATATTCCTATTGTTGCATATTCTCAGTATATTTGCATCAAATTTGAGTACGAGATGGTATTTACATAATTTGGCATACTATATCTTTATCCCTATTCTTGCATGTTTTCAGTATATTTGTTCCAAATTTGAGTACTAGATGGCATTTACACCATATCGAATACTATCAATATCCCTATTGTTGCATATTTTCAGTATTATTTTGTGCCCTTAAGTATTAGATTGCATTTACACCATATCGCATACTATCGATATCCCTATTGTTGCATGTTTTCAGTATATTTGTACCAAATTTGAGTACTATATGGCATTTACTTCATATCGCATACTATTGATATCCCTATTGTTGCATATTTTCAGTAAATTTTTACCAAATTTGAGTATTAGATGGCATTTACACCATATTGCATACCCTATTGTTGCATATTTTCAGTAAATTTGTACGAAATTTGAGTACTAAATGGCATGTACATCCTATCACATACTATCGATATCCCTATTGTTGCATGTTTTCAGTATATTTGCACCAAATTTGAGTTCTAGATGGCATTTACACCATATCGTATACTATCGATATTTCTATTGTTGCATATTTTCAGTAAATTTGTACCAAATTTGAGTACTATATGGCATTTACACGATATAGCATACTATCGATATCCCTATTGTTGCATATTTTCAGTATATTTGTACCAAATTTGAGTATTAGATGGCATTTACACCATATCGCATACTATCAATATCCCTATTGTTGCATATTTTCAGTAAATTTGTACCAATTTTGAGTATTAGATGGTATTTACACCATATTACATACTATCAATATCCCTATTGTTGCATGTTTTCAGTATATTTGCACCGAATTTGAGTACTGGATGGCATTTACACCATATTGAATACTTTTGATAGCCTTATTGTTGAATCTTTTCAGGAAATTTGTACCAAATTAGAGTCACAGCAGCTAGATAGCATTGTGACAAAATGGCATATACTATGAATACACCGTATGTTGCATGGTTAAGACAAATGTGTGCCAAATTTGAGTTTTAGTTGACATTTATAGCAAATCATACTAAGAATTAGAGTTATATAAATTTCTTGCGTGTTTTAGGGAACATTACACAAAATCAAAATATCCTTTGGCGTACTGTGAGTATAATAACATCAATACGTCATAATACATTTTCTCGTAAGTTTTCGGGATTGTAAAATTATTGATGTCAAGTTTTTTTGCAAATTAAATTTATTGAAAAATATGTGTCATGATCAATGGCGATCTTCACGAACATAATTTCCGTCGGCTTTCGGCGGAAAATTCATAAATACGTAAAAATACTATTTAAAAAAGAATATGTTTTTGGGGTTTATATACACTTCTTCGATTTTATTTAAAAAAATAAAAAGATAAGCGCTTTTTGTCACTATATGTTTTGGGCGTTTTTCGTTGTTTTGTTTTTTTGTTTTTGCTAGAAATTATTATTCATGGTTGTAGAAAATAGCCACCTGCTGGCGTATAAAAAGCACGATTAATTTTCTTTATGATTGCTCTATAAGGTTAACATATTTTTAAAAAGGTATTTAATATCAATTAAAATTAACTTCGATTGCGTCATTCCCGAGTCGCCGTTCAGTTCATTGTCTCTCGTTCACATCGTGACACTCGATCGTGTATGGTGTATGGTCCACAGTTACCGAGTACGGAGTATGGGTTATGGTGTATGGTTCATAGTGTATGGTGTATGGTTCATAGTGTACGGTGTATAGTTTACGTTGCAACACCATACACCATTGCACCATACACCATGAACCATTGAACCATACACCATGCACCATTGAACCATACACCATTACACCATACACCAAAAAATGGTTATGTTTTACCCTACAAATACTGTACTAGCACTCAGCAGCGAATTATGATAGTTCATTATTAGTTCATTATTATTTATAAAATATATAGATTTCTTACTGCATAATTTAGAAAAGATTATAAAGTGTGCCTTTGGTTGAAAATGGTGACGGGGATAAAATTAGTTCAAAATAACAGGAAGTTTTATGGACCTTGGATGAAAAGTTAATTCTTCATATTTGTTTATGCAACGTTATTTCAATTAAAAAAAATGAGAATTAATGAGATAAAAAAAAGATAAAGGTAGACAAACATTTGGCAAGGCACTGTATCAAGTTTTGTAAATCATACCATCATTATCTATTTAACCATTATGCTCAAGCTTGAAAAATAGAGGCAAACATATGAGCAGCAATATTACACGTTATTGAATGTGCAGCAGGGCAATAAAACAACTATTTTTGTCTTTTTATTTTGTCTTTGCCGGACCAAAACTATTCACCAGTTATATCATAATGACGCCCTTGAATTAAAAAAAAATAAGTCACAGTTAACTATTATTATTGGACCGATCCCTTTGCTGATGGACTGTTACTCCCTGAGGGTATTCAACAACCCAGGAGTCAGTACTTCGGTGCTGACCCCCCAAACAAATTTTATTTAGAAACATGCAATATCTTTATTTAAAAAGAATTATTTAAACCTTAAAGAAATATATCTCTCTTGCATAGCTCTGTCGTTTGGCTTTTCTATTAAACCCTTTTTGTTCTCTGTCAGATTTTACACATTTTTCAGATTATGGAATTCCTAATATTTTGATTTAATTTGCACTGAAGAGACGTAGTAATTTGTCGAAATGATCATATCCAGAAACTAAATTCACAGTTAACCTCGTATTTTTTATTTATTTAGTGGCCATTCTAACAACAATTGCAACTTGACCCAAATGTGTTTTCTTGATTTTCACCTCATAGCCAGTACATAACAGAATCGGTAAACAAGTATGCATAGGCATTATTGATGAATTTAATTATTTTCAATGTAGCAACAACAAAATAAATTTTGTTACATTTACATTTTTATACGACCGCAAAAATTTTTGAGGTCGTATAACTGTATGGTGCTGTCGTCGTCGTCGTTGTCGTCGTCGTCGGCGTTGTCGTCTGTAGACACTTTTGTTTTTTGTCAATAACTTTAGCTCCATTTAATCAATCTTTATGAAATTTTACCACAATGACCCTTAACACAAAAGGAAGGCTTGGATTATTTTTGGTCATTGTGGCCCAACCCGTTTTTAAAAAAGGGACCAAAAAGGGGTAAATTGGGTCTTTTCACATATGTGGCTGTAGAATCTTTATTATTTATCGGATTTTGATGAGGTTTCTTTCAGTGTCCTTAGGAAATTTCCAATCTGCAGTATGCCAACGGATTTTACATCTCATGTACTGTTCATGAGATAAAGGGGCCCAAAAGGGGCGAATTTCAAAAATTATATTTTTTTATTTTTAGTCCGACTTTGATGCAGTGTTTTTTGCAATGGATTCCATTTGAAAAATTAGAAGCACTGCATCTACAGATTTTTTGATAACTTGTTTCCTTTCCGAGATATGAGGGCCCTATTGGGCCAAAATTGGAAATACGCTGATTACCTGTAAATTTTATTTTTCATCGGATTTCAATGGAATTTTTCTCTTTGGATTCCTCTAGTTATAAGCTTTCAATAGTATGCCATCAGATTTGGGTTACCTCTTACCGATTCCCAGTTATAAAGGATCAAAGGGGCCCAAACTGCAATTTTTAAAAATATGTAAAATCTTTAATTTTTTTCTCTACTTTGTGTCCAGGTAATTTATGTGTCAATGTCCTGATTGTGTCCAGCAAATTACTGTGTCCACATTCATTTTGTTTAACACTTGTTAAAATTTCATTGGTCGACATGCTGCGGTCGTATCATGCTGCGCTCGGCTTAGCCCTTTATTCTACATTTATGCCTATGTAATCGTTTGATAATATTCATGATGCTGTAAAAATAAAATGATCTGCACTCAGTATATTGCAAATCTATACATTTATATGATTTATAATTACACCAAAGGGAGTACATGCATTTCTATACATTTCTATGATTTATAATTACACCAAAGGGAGTACATTATTATCAAGTTTACTGTATGCATGTTGACGGAAAAATACAGATAGCTTCAAAAAGTTCTGTTTGCAGCGGATGCTACTCAGAAGGATCGTAGTGTAAAATTTCATCTTTTTTTGGATTCTATAATTGTTATCAAAAATTGATTGCATCTAAACATATAATATCCAATGCTTCGCGAGACTGCCAATCTGAAAAACCGTCGACATAGAGGGTGGGTATTGGTTCGATATCTTGTTTAGACGGAATTTGAAGGTAGTGAAATAAAGAAAATGCACAATGCTTCGCGAGACTATGCCAATCTGAGGTTAGTCTTTCCCATACATGTATTTTGTTCAGATGGAATTCGAAAGTAGGTGAAATAAAAATAATTGATGTCGAAAAATGGAAATATCTTTTATCCGAAATGTTATCGATAAATCCTATATTATATTTGAAACTTTTGTTAAAATGCTATCCACAGAAATAAATTTAACTAATTTTGGTAAATTTTGTCTTTATACCATCCAGGTCGATCTGCTTGAGGTTAATCAGGACTGGATCAGGTCCATTAAGTTATTAATTGTAAACCGCATCCATCGCTTAAAAACAGCAATCAAATCCAGAAATCCCAGTTTATTTAAAGATCCCCTTGCAGTAAGAACCATGAAAATGACAAAGCTTCTAACAACATACTGTTTGTGTGTAAGAAACACTATCTCGACTGCCTTGTGAATGAGATGGGCACCGACAGTTCATCTGGAAACCCTACTTATATCCCTACAACAATATCGAGGGATGAGATTGTAAAAAATCGCACTTCAGTTTTAGCTTCATTTAGCATAAAAGCCAATGATGAAAACAATCAACTCCCTTACATCTACTGGGTACCAAAACTTCATACAAACCGAGATTCATTGCCGGGTCTTCCAGATGAACCATTAAACCTCTTTCACAGCTCCTTACTACTTTGTTGACCGCAGTCAGAGATTGCCTGAAAAATTACTACAAGCGGCGTGAATCTAATGAGGATTCCTAGAAATCTCAAAGATCCCCTTGAACAGCTATCCTCAACAAGTCTTACCCATTGCCATAGCATTCAAACTTTTGACTTTTCTACTCTTTATACAACCCTGCCACACAATAAACTGAAAACAGTAATTGCAGATTTAATATATCAATGTTTCTACACTAAAATGCAGAACGGAGATACACCTATTTAGTAGTAGGGAAAGACAAGACATATTTTAGTAAGAACCACACTGATTCAAATAAGAAGTACACTGAGACTGACGTAATCAGAATATATGGTCGACAATATTTTTGTCGAATTCGGAGGACGTGTTTTCCAACAGACAATAGGGATTTCTATGGGAACTAACTCTGTGCCGCTTTTAGCTGACCTTTTTCTTTACTCATACGAGGCCAAGTTTTTACAAGGGCTTACACAAAGAAAACAAATTTAAACATTTAACCTAGTCCTTTAATTTCAGCTTCCGCTACATAGACGATGTACTTTTACTTAATAATCTTAAATTTAAGGAGTATCTACATCAGATCTATCCAATTGAGCTTGAAATTAAAGAAACAACTGATACACCAACTTCAGCTTCGTACCTAGATCCTTTATTGTATATTGACGAAGATGGATGTTTGAAATCTAAGCTGTATGACAAACGTGGTTATTTTAATTTCCCAATTGTGAACTTTCCTTTTCTTAGCAGCAATATACCTACCTCTCTAGCCTATGGAGAGTACATTTCACAGTTGATGCGTTATTGTCGAGCGTGTAGTTTGTATAGTGATTTTTTGAACACTGCAAAAACGCTGTCCCAAAAACTGCTTAGTCAGGGATTTGTTCAACTCATGTTAATTTCATCCCTCAAGAAATTCTATGGCCGTCACCATAACATCATTGAGGAATGTGACATGTCAGTATCAAAATGAAAGTAGACATGTTTAGCTAGATTCACGTCTTACCTGATTCGAATACCGATTTTGACATTTTTCTAGATTTCCTTTGTTTTGAATGTAGTGATTTCTATTTCTGTGCTTTGTATCTGTCTAACGTCATTGTATTGTGTGTCTAACGTCATTGTTTTCTGTCCTCGTTTTGGCCATGTCTTTGGACTTTTCGTAAATTTCACTCCTTTTTTTCCTTCGGTATTCTACTAGCACATTTATGTAATGATTGTCCGATGCAGCTATTCTGGTACGGAAACTCGTAATTTAAAAAGTTAATAGGTCGAAACATTTTTAATATTTAATTACCTAGTATCTCCATCATGCAAAGGATAGTAAGATTACATTTTAACAGATTAATTGTTCATTATCAGCCCTTTCAAATAATTTTTGGTCTTTGAGAAATAATGAAAATATTCAGTTGTTTAAATCGGGATGAAAATGTTCAGGCCTATAAGGACTCAACGATTTTAATAGTTCTTATATTTTTTTTTCATTAAACTATGCTTTGTTTTTTAAAAGTAAATATATTTTTATTGAGACTATAGTTGGCTTTCTTTAATTATATTGTCATATTCTCTAAAACCTTCCAAAGTGATGTAGTCTTATTTGTTTTATATTATGACATAAGATATTTATATTTTTAGAATGTTGCAAAATGAACCCTATTTTATTGAAGCTATATGGCTTTTATGGGCTAATTGAGATCAAATATCAAAACATTTTTTTTTAAATATCATATTGTCATATTTTTATTTTCATGAAGTGTATATAGTTATCCAATATTGATGTATTGCTGTTGTGTATAAGTTGTTATTGCTTACCAGATAAAACTTCTGACATTTCACTAGTTTAATACTGATCAACTGATATGTAGAATTCTGGAGTATGGAAAGGGCCGGTCTGAATTTCTAATATTGACGGTCAATTTCCGCTGGAAATCGGACCACAAAATTTGAGTTGACGTTGCTTTTTTAAAATGCATATTAACTTTTACGTAAATCAACCAATGCCAAGAAACAACAGTTTAGTATTACATGTCAATGGTTTTGATCAAATGAGATAATATTATTTTACAAATGTTAAAAAAATTTAAAAGTTGAATCAATGAAAAGCAGTTTGAATTAGAGCCCTGACTTTTAAAGATCTTGGTAAAAAATAAACGCCTTTGCTGACATTAAAAGTTGTATTTCAAATTTTGGGTGTTCCTCGGTTTTCATCTGGACCAGGAAATTGATTTTACCCTCGCCTTCAGCTCAAGCCATATCAGTTTTCATGGTCTTTATCACAACCCTTGGACAGTCCAAATTTTGTGATATTGTCTAAAAATTTGTGATATCGCCTTCAATGTCATTTAGTATTGCGTCAATATTTGATCCAATAAGTCCATCTGTCTATCAGCCTATTTTTCTAACTATGTATCTATCTAATCTTATGTAATTTTTGGTCTTGCACATGCTTGATTATGGTCTTTCAAATGTTTGATTTTCGTCTTCAAGATGTTTGAAACGCTAACTAACTGCAGTTTTAGGAAATTAAATTTTATTACCATTGAGTGGATGCCTCTGTTGATGATTGATAGTCCTCATGGGTATTACCAGTGTTCACTACTTCAGTGCTGTCTATGATTAAACAGATTATGTGTGAAATTACTTATTGTTCGTGGGGTTCAAATTTTCGTTGATTCCCTAAAATAATTCCCTAAAATCACGAAATTAATTTCCAAACGAAATGTATTTTTTCCTCAGATTTTTAATACACAGAATTCGAAACCACGAATTGAAGTACCCAAATAGTCATATTTATGAAAATCACGAAAATTGATGTCTTCGAATAAAACTTCCACAGTATATGTTCACAACTTACAATGAACGAATTAGGAGTAAATGCTCAAGGGATATGGAGTCTCTACAAATACATGATTAAACCAAACATAGAAAAAGGTTTTTATTGTTGTTCTTCATCTTAAATTCAGCATGAGGTCTTCACAATGAGCTATGCTCATACCTCATAGTCAGTTCAAGACGGCCCCTATAGCACAGCTTTGAGCGGAATTCATTGTCCATTGATGTAGGGTTATTATCTCAAGAACATGTACGCCAAAACTGAAATGTACAGAGAGCACACATTTATTCTATATCTTTCCACTGATTATTTACTTTCAAGTTTTGGCATTTTATATTTTTGCAATTTGAAAATGTTATTCTGACCTGTTGTTTATTGTGATCACATCTGATGATTATTGTCTTACTTTTGACTCGATGAGTGCCCCGTGGTTGTTTATATGTTATGATTGTCTTCTGTTGGGTGTTTTGGTCAGGCAACGAATGGCAGCGATTGAAACAACACTTTGCCAATTACTTTTATGTTTGTTGACGATCCATGATAAACATGGATGTAGCGTTGCTCCACATCTAGTAATGAATTCCGCTCAAGCCGGTGCCAGCATTAGCAGATATTTTTTCATCTTGTTTTGCCATTTAGATCATATCACGATATTAACAGGCTTAACACAATTTTGGTAAGACAGGGTAAGATAATCAGACGTATTTTAAGATAATTGGAAAACGTCTTAGGGAAGTCTTCTCCTGACGTCTATGAAACGTTGTAAAATGACGTAAAAAGGTAAGTTGAATTTGTTGCATGTCGGCATGACAGAAGTTTTGCGATGCTTGGTTGTGCAGCCTATCTGTCGACCTGGGCATGTGTACCAGACCTGAAGACTACCCGAAGTCTACGTCAATGTTTGAGATCAATATAATTGATAACACTCATTCTTTCAATCATCTTTGCAGTATTTTTAATTTGTTTTATGGCGATATCTTTTGTAAATTCACATATATTTTAAATTTAGATTAGGTTTTGTTTTTGCCAATTCAGTCAGATCTTTCAACATCATACGCTAGCTGACTGTGTGACGGGTGCTATGCATAGAGCAGATCATGCTTACCCTCCCAGAGCACCTGATTATACCCCAGTTTTTATAGGTGTTCATACTGCTAGTGCTTTAGTCTTGTGGCGTTCTTGTTCATTTTTATATATTTGTTTTGTCTTTGTCATGCCGTCTCGGTTTGTGTTGCTGGGAGTTGCCGTGATTTTTGATTTGTTATTTTGGAATTTTCCCCTTTCCTCGTTGTTGCTTCGGTATTCGTTTGCCGATATATTAATAATATTCGAATAGGGCGCGTTTTAAAGGGATGTTGTCTCCCCACCACTCCCAACCCCATCCACTGTGTCACCTATAAAGTCTCAAGTCATTACCAAACATATCAGCGGAGTTATTGATTTTCTTTTACTTTTTAATCTTGAATTGTTTCCTCGACTAGAATGTGCGTATGGAATCTAAGGTCATTTCTAAATTTAAAATGAACGTTTGTGAAAAGTCACAACATCCCGTGCACAGCATTCTCTGTTGATTCATTGAGCAGCGTGTCGCACACAGATAAGCCGAGAACAATTTCAGGTGAAAATGTAAGTATTCACTAGTCTGTTCTATAAAAAATCAAAATTTATTGCATACTCATCTCGCTTATTCAATTCCGAAAAAAAACAACACTTATTCACATATTCCTGGTGTGGATCTATCATAAACTTGTACAAATATTTTAAAAACTCACGTGATATTAATGAAAGATCGGAAATATTGTGTTATACCAAGGACGTACAAAGAATAAGAATATTTTATTCCAATTAAAGGGCCCTTATAAATAACAAAATACTGAAGTAAGTTTAAATTTACTTCATGTAATTTTACTAAAATATAAGACAAAAAAAAATTCTATATTCAGTATAATTTCAAGGCATGCGGTAATGAAACTTACTTTTATTTCAATCAAAAGCACCCCTTAAAGGGAATTTTTTTTTATTCGATATGATATCGACAATTTCAGAATCTATATTTGACTGTCATGACTTTAATAACATATGCTACAAAATTTATTATGTAATTGTACAGCAAAACAAAAAAGATTCCATCTGCTGCAGTAGTAAAATTTCAGTTCATGGAGTACTCATAATATAGATTTTCTTTTCATTTGTAAACTCCATGACATATTTTGATTATGGTAATTTGGGCAAAATACACATGTACGCCTCTTCAATTTGAAAAAAAATGACGGAAAATTTGAGAAGTTTTAATCAACAAAAATAAGAAATGTAAAATTCTGTTACATAATATAGAAAAATTGTTTTTTTTTTCAGACTGTCGCCATCATGGTGAGGATATATGCAGATCATTTTAATGATTTCAATATATGTAACAAGTTTTATATTGCTATTGTGCAGCAAAACAATGACGGTTCTGTCTCTTGTAGTACATGTAGTAACATTTAAGTTTATGGATACTAATAATTTACGATTTATTAATTTGTAAAATCCTTACAAAAACATTGTAAAATGATAGTATGTAATTGAAAGGCATGATCATTATCGATAACATATCAATTTATAATAGGGGTTTGATAGTAAAGATGTTACCAAAGAGCAAACGTGTGTGCGAGTTCTGTCTAATTCGTTTTCATTGCTTCCTAGTTAAGGTAAGTCGTATTTATTTGTAATTTTGTTCCAGTTGAATCTTTTATCTTAAAAAATGTACAAGTTCTTAGAAAAAGCCATAAATATTGTCATAATACAGGATGATATTCTACATAAAATTTCTCCGACTTCTTTTTAATATTCTTACTACTTAAACTGAAGGGTTACTTTCTAAACAAATTAGAAATAACAGTTTCTCTAATTCTTGTTCAAAATAAATACTTCCCAAATGATGTTAGATGATCTTAATAATCAACAAGTTTTAGAAATTGTTCTCACTTGCTGATTGGTTGTCTCGTGTCAGTTTCTAGAAATAGTGCAACCGGATGTTGATGAAATTAACACCTGCATAATTGTCTAGCGAATTGATTTTTACATTTTATGACTAAGATAACTCAATATATTGATAATATGACATTTTTATCAAAAATATTACACTCAACACCCCTTTCAATGAAAGGCGCAATGATACACATGGCAACGATGATAGCAACAAAATGGCGGCACACTTGAGACTGGAGGAGACT